>WHYT01016659.1:238995-304256 GCA_009806455.1 Tetrax tetrax | reverse complement strand
CAGGCTGGGAGAGCTGGGGCTGTTCAGCCTGGAGAAGAGGAGGCTCCGGGGAGAGCTGAGAGCGGCTCCCAGTGCCCAAAGGGGGCTGCAGGGAAGGTGGGAGAGACTCTTCAGCAGGGCCTGGTGTGACAGGACGAGAGGTGACGGTTTCAAAATAGAGGGAGGTAGAGTTAGATTAGATATTAGGAAGAAATATTTTACACGGAGGGTGGTGGAGCACTGTCCCAGGTTGCCCAGAGAGGCGGTGGATGCCCCATCCCTGGAAACATTCCAGGCCAGGTTGGCCGGGGCTCTGAGCAACCTGATCTGGTTGGAGATGTCCCTGCTCCTGGCAGGGGGTTGGACTGGGTGGGCTTTGAAGGTCCCTTCCCACCTAAACCATTCTGTGATTCTATGATTCTAAAATATGGTGTGGGTTTCTTGTCTTACTGGTACATTATACAAATGCATAATTCAGTATAATTACAGTAATTTCATTCTGATACAGAAGGTCTAATAAAATTGCACCTTTGCTCAGTACCACAAATCTTACTTCTGAAACATATTTAAAATGTAATTTGTAAGTAAAAATTCAGGGTTTTTTTTTTCTCTATAGAACTACAGGACCATTTTAATCCTCTTAATTTTTTTAGAAAGAGAGATTATTGTGTTTCTGACAGGAACGGGCCATATTGATTCTTTAAAAATTGTGTCTTCCGGTCTGCTTGTTCCAGATTAGTGAAATTACCATGTGAAATTCTACACAAGTTATTATGCTTTAAATACATTTGTTAATGCAAAAGCGATACAACTGAATTCCGTTTGCTCTGGAGAAATGACAGTCTCCAAAAGGCAGCAAACAAATTCCTCAAAATGCTACCTCTATTTTTGCCTGTCCATTCCGTATGGTATTTGTCAAGAGATAAGTTAACACAAAAATTCAAATGAGTCATTTACTCAAAGTTTAAGGCTGAGTATTGAGCAGAACATTTAATGTCACATTTTCCCACTCCTTTTTGCTGCAGAAATAAGAAATTCAAGTCAAGAAATCAGGATGCCATTATGTTTTTATAGATCATATATCAATGTAAATTTTGAGATGGGTGCAGAATTTTTCCATAATTCTTTTTAGTGAAAAAAAAAAAAGTCTGTATAAAAGCTATTAAAGTGTCCCTAGGGATCCCAGTGAGGTAAAGATAATTTTTGTTATGAATTAATATCTTAGAAAATTTCAAAGTAGCAAAAATCCTGAACTTCTACAGAAATACTGCAACTTTTAGAACAGATCTTAAATATTTGGACTAGCATAACCCCAGATCTGACTTTGAAAGGTACTGAATATTCCTAATTTTCATTGACTTCCAATTCTTTCCTTGGAAAATAATAAATTTCAAAATATGTGCAGGTTTGGATATGTGCATTCCATTTTGGAGTTCAGAGCGGAGGCTATCTGGCTGGATTGCTGGCAGATGAGCACAGCTGTAGTTCTTGGAGAGCTCTTGGTGTATACGGAGCGTATCGTGCATCGCCACCCTTCAGGAGGAATTTTGACAGCCTAAGGAAGGCGGGTTTGGACGTACAGTATTTTGCTTGCATTTGCTTACATTTTGAGCCATTACGTGCTTATTAAATGAATACAACAGAATATGACCACGAAGACTGTAGATAATAGCTTGAAAATAGAGACGTAGACAATATTTCCTCAGTCATTCATTGCATGGGATCTGCTGAGTCAGAGCCGTGTAGGCAATTTTGTGTTAAACACTTGGCTTCGTAGTGGTAGCTGCTGGTAACGAATTACATGGCCCAGTTACCACGGGCGTCATAATAGCCGGCATTGTTCGTGTTGGCAGTTTCCTACTGTACCAAATAAGGAAAAATCAGTTGTAAAATGTCTGCGCAGACCGTCACTTCTGAATGAAAATGCTTCCCTACAAGGCTGCTTGGTTTCCCTGCTGCTCATGAGTAGGAGCGGTGCTCTCCTGTTAAGGAAGTTGGGTTTGGATTTTGCCTGGGAAAACTGGGCCCGTTGAGACTACTGGGTGCAGAGAAGGAAACCTCTTGAAAGCCTGACTTTTGAAGAGTTGACCTTGTACCACAAGGAATGACTCCCATACGCGGCTGGAGAATTGGGCTGGAATGCCGTAGAGCCGGGTGCAGCAATGCCGTGGTGCGTACTGCTCTGGGATAGCCCTGGGGTGCGACTCGCAGCACAGCTGGTCCCCAACTTTCCGAGTTGGTCAGGAGTGCGGAGCTCTGGCCACCTCCTTTCCGAGCAACAAGCAAAACGCCATGATGATCCTTTTCTGGAACAGATGGATTTATGATTCCCATTCGGCATGGTGGCGCTGGGTTGACGGTTGGACTTGATGATCTTAGACTCTTTTCCAACTGTAATGATTCTATAATTCTATGATGCTATGAGGAGAATAGCTTTCAGTCCCAGAAGAAAGTGACTAAAATTCCTTGAAAATTTGAGCTGCCGAAGGAGGAACTACTACAATATATATAAGCCATGAACATATGAAAAGTGCATCATCTCCAGTGGTTAGTATGATGCCTTCTGGGAAATAGATTTTGTTTTTCCATTTCTTTCAATATTTGTTGACCTGGTTTGAGTGACAGAAACTCGGATCTATAGAACATGGAACAATTCAAAAGGAAGGATGTTCTTTTCCCTGGGCAGCCACTCTGGTCTCCTGAAGAAATATAGATCCTCCCCCTTGGGTGATGACAAATAAGACAGCTTTTTAAAAATGCCCCCAAATGGTATTTTTATTGCACAAGTGTTGGAATTTTTATGATGAGCTTTCTCGATTACTGTGGTATGACAACCTTAAGTATAGGCAACATAAGCATCATGTCATTTTACTTCAACTACTAACTTGAAACCAAAAAAGCATCCTTTGGCTGCAGTTCTTGGACTTTGTTCAGTCAACCTTTGAAGAAACACAGTCTGTGTAAATCAGGACCAGACTTAAACATATGGGGCAATTTGCATGCTGCATTTGAAGCTAAGATTGGACATAACAAAGGATATTACAAGGAACTATGGCGAAATTTAAAAAAAATTAGTACAAAGCAAAAGTTTATTGCCAGTACTGTTCTTGCAGATCAAAGCTATGCTAATGTGGGCTAGGGTTACTTTAATATTTTGCAGCCTCTCATCGCCTCGCTGCGTGTTTTAAGCATGCAGATCACTCACTCACTTTTATAACAAAATAACTTGCAAAAGCCTTCTGCTTTGTATTGGCCTCCTGAGGTAGAAAGTCACCCAGATGTTAAGTCTTACACTGCTCGCTCCAGCTTCATTATGTTTGATGGAAGAAATATCTTGGTGGTGTCTCGTAACGTGCAGTACTTCCTCAGTAACGGGATTGCTGTAAGGAAGGACCTTTTTTACCTGGATGATGACATTTTATCCTAGTTTTTTTCCCTGATCATCTTTGTATGATCCATTTAGGAGGCTGGCAAGGTATTGACAACGACTGCGCAGCATGATGGAAAGCTTTGAGGAGGAATTTTGTCTTTAGGGAAGGTTGAGTGGAATCTTTACGGTCTTCCTGAAAGATGTGCTGTGCAGCTTTTTATTCTCTGTGCAGGAAGAGGTGTGTGTATATTCTAAATATAATTACGGGTCAGGCTGTAAATGTTAGGCTCGGTGAACTCCGTGACTAAAACCAGACTATCAATTATGTCAGTGGGAGGTCACTGCCGAGATCAAACGTAGATTATAGGCCTGGCTAAGCCTGCGCTCCCGCGGCTTTGCTGGTGCGGCAATCTTGATGTGCTGCTGCCCTAGCAAAGAGCAGTTACGAATGTGGATGCTGCCCACTCCGGACTGCTGTGAGTGGAAGATGCTCCCTTGAAAAAAATGTTGTCTGTGTAACTGTCTCTGCCCTCCGGCTGCTGCTTACGCACAGTCGTGTGTCGGTTTTGCCCGTGTTGGTGGCAGGGGTATTTACCAGCCCTGACTCATGGTCACAGTACTTCACTACTAACTACTAACGGGCTAAGCTGAGCCTTTACCTCCGCCCTGGGAAAGGGGTCGAGCATCCGTCAGATCCTTTATGCCATATGGGGCAGGGATAGAAACAGCTCCTCACCTGGGACAACCCCAGATAGTCCTAGGGCATCCAAATCCCTCGGCAGTCATCAAGTTAAAATTTCAAAAGACACTTCTTTTTCTGCTCATTCTTTTGGTAAGGAAGTAGAAAAAGCAGGAAAAGCATCTCCTAACAGAAACCCAATTTGCCCTAAAACCATTGGGTGGAAAGTTCTTGGTCTTCCTCATGGGTATCAGACAAAACTATTAGTTTAAAAAAAATAAAGGCTTTTCAGTGTACACACTACAATGTAATTACTCCAGTTTCTTCATTTTTGCCATACTAGAGCACAGAGTTTACAACTAAGGGTTTGCAAGGCCTTGAATGGAGAAGGGCTGAGAGATGATGAATGCAGAGTCTCTGTTACACAAAGAAGCAGAAAGTATTGATCAAAAAATGCTCTGAGGCAAACCAATTAGGGACCCTTTGACAGCAAAACGGCCCGCTCATCCATCTTTCAAATGGAATGTAAAACTTAGGGCCACATCATTTGTGGCCATTTTAAACACTTGGACGTATTTACTGAAGTCTGCACGCTGCTAATTTTGGTCTCCTGGCCAAACTCCAAACCAAATAATTATTCTCCTTGCTCCTTTCCTAAACTGCAGCAACAGCTTCGTTGGGAACAAATGCATTCGTAGTCTGCTGACCTGAACTGCTCTTATATTGCGATGCGCCGTTAACCCTTGCTGTGTTTCAGATCGTGCTGCATTTCCACGGTGGATTAAATGACCTCAGGACACAGCATGAATATCTTTAGCTTGTTTAAAAGGCTTTGGGGCGAGAGGTGTTGTAGGTATAAACGCTATCACAGAAATCATTTTAGCCCCAGAACATGCAGGCATTGAAGCGTGTTCTCTGAAGAGGGGAAACTGCTGGCGTTTGGTGATGTAGCTGGAGGAAGGACAGAGACTACTTGGGAACAGAGGCTCTGTGCTCATGGATTGGGAAGCTGGTGGGCACCGATTGTCATGAAACAGGTACTTTCACTGAGAAGCGTTGCAAAATTACAGAGGAAAGTGGGAAGCACAGGGAGAGTAGAGATTTAGTAGAAACAGGAGGCTCTGTGCTTTGTGGGTACCAGTTTCTGTGTAAGGAGGATACACTTCAGGTTTTTTTCAGAAGTAAAGGAGATGAAATTGCTGAGAAGTCTGATAAACTATTCCAGAAATTCCACACATGGTTTCTTAAGGTTCTATATTGTGCTGTAATTATGTATAGCTTCCTTATAAAAGGTCCATAATCTGCCTGAAAGGTGAGGGAAAGCTCAAACGGGGTAAGATATGAGCAAGAGGTTTTATCTTCCTACTGGGCTCTTTAGCTGCAGTGTCGTCCTTGGTTTCCAGTGCTCTCGTCATTGTGTGGCACCTAACTGCCTGCCTGGAGTGTTTTTAAGCTTAGATGCTCAACTGCACAGCTGTTTCTGAAAAAATAGAATATTCTAAACGCAAAGGGTGTTTATGTGAACCTGTTCTGGCTGTGGGAGAGCCACGTGGCAAGAGGACACTCTTATCTAATCCACAGCATGGTCACAGTGGCAGCAAGGAGCGGATTTCGGCCCAAAGGCCGTGGCTTTCATTAACCTTTGTCTCCGTGTCGCAGGCAGAAGCACTGTCTGATCTTTCCGTGCAGCCTGAGAGCGGGCTGCGGTGTCGCGCTGGAGTTTTTTCTTTCTGTAGATCACTTGAGTTTAGCGAGCACAAAGCAGAGCCGCGCTCCCATTCTCCTAAGCGTAAGCAGCTTCTTTCTCCTTCGCTGGTTAGCAGATTTATAGTCAGGGAAAACCAGAAATTTATGAATGAGGCTGCCGTCTCCGAACGGCAGCTAATGGTTTGAGCATTAGGCTCTTGGCTGTGGATTTGTAAAGCACAGCAGAAACCTGCAGGACGTGCAGTATTCAGAGACCAGCAGATATAGATTTATGGATTTTAAAGGGCTATATGCTTCGGAATAAATGTGCTATGTTTGGCGTGCTGTATTCGGTGTGCTACATTCAGGTGTTCCCAGTGAACCTGGGTATGACTGCCCAGTATCTCTCAGTTGTTGTGTGACTGGTAGCAGAACGCTAAAAGTTTTGCTTTCCTAACATTGAAGCGTTTATACCAGAAGCGTTCAGTTCATTAGTTGTTATCTGAAATTATTATCATGCTTCTGTACATTGCTAGGATCTATTCTTAGCACTCTTTCTTCTTTATTTTCTCTCTGACGAAGCTGTACTGAAAGTACAGTGTTCTTTATAAATAGGAAAGGAACAATTCCCTGCAAAATGGCAAAGTTTGTCCTCAGCGGAAAGAAAAAAGAAATAATATTGTGCACATTACCAATCAAAGGGACAGATAACCGTTGTGAACGGTCTCCTAGTCCCTACCAGACCCCAAAAAAATGCATTTAGAGAAACTGAAGCATCTTTGAACAGTCTGCTGTGAGCAAAATGGGTTCATTTTGCAACAGACTTTATTTGCTACCAATAATTTGATGAGCTTTATTTAACTGGCAGACACAACAATAACCAGTCATATCACATTTCCCACAGGCTCTGAATCATGTTGGAGCCCTTTTTGCACTGTTAAACGGTTAGTAGTTTTCCTCTTTCAGCATCTGTTTTAGTCGGTTTTGCCAAGTATCCATTCATTGGTGTTATCACATGGTGTTAAATATTTAAAATCACAAAACAGCTTTAGGATGGTGCCTTAACAGCATTTGTCTGTCATGTACAGAACTTTAAAAGAAAACACAGACATCTATTAGTAAAAGAAAAAGGTAAACACAGCAAGTACATCATTAACAATTTCAACAGAATTACAGATTCTCATTTGGATTTCAGTAGAATATAGACATTTAAATCCCTTAGGAAAATCAGCATTTTTTTTTTTGATCAAACAGAAACAATCCACAGCCTTTTCCTTCCTTTCAGTAACAGTCCCATTCACTCATGTTAAATTATATTGGAAAGCCTTTTAAACCTAAGTAAAATCTACACGTCATCAATTCTCAGGCTGATGTAGTATATAATGGAGACTCAACACGGCAATATTTTGGTCCCAGAATGAGTCAGTTCTTTTTGGCTGAAGGACCAGCCCTGGATATTAAGAATAACAGTAGATTCCTAAACCTCTCCTATGAACCAATTAGTCTTTTCACTAATATTCTCCTTCATAAGCAACAAGGGATTTTTCTGCTCCCATCAAGCCTCCATTCTAACCTCTCTGTAAAGAAGCAGCTCAGTGAAACACCTTCAGTCTGAAGAGAATTTGGACCACAAAGTACTATTTATTGTATACAAAAAACATGTGCTTACCCAGCTTCGCCTGACTTGATGATATGTTCCAGTTTGGCATAAACTTTTTTTTTTTTATAAAATGAGAATTAAAAAATATGTTAATGAAGATTCCCTCCTTAGAAACAGCGGAGAGATATCACAGGCAAACATTTCTCAATTTTATATCCTCTTCAACAGAAGGCACAACTCTGTCATATTTGAATGGCTGCTTTTCCAAAATTGGCATGTTCTTCAAAATATTGCTAAATAAGATCCTTGTGTACCACATTCTTGTGCCAAAATACACCAACTGCACTATATAAGTCAGTCACACATGCATTTAGCCATCCAGGACAGGATCTCAGAATTGGCTTTTTTTAACTGTAAAATAACAAGCCTCTGTTAGGAGCTAAATGCTATTCTCTCTGTGAGACAACCATAACATTTATCTGCCCAGACTCAGCAGAACTGCTTCTCTCAAATTACAGCAAACTGTCAGAGACAGAGGGGAAAGGCAGAGAAGATTTAGGCCCAGATCCTGGCCGTTTTTAAGTCATTCCCTTAAGAGAAAGCAGTATTTTGCAGATAATGAGCAGTTACTTTGAAGCTGGCTTTATGGCTGAATAAAAGAATAAGGAATTGTGTATGAGGGAGATCAGATTTCCTCTTCTGACCAAGGATGCATAAGCTGGTATGCGGAGAAAAATGTGCGCAGCGGTTTTCTACATGCTGGATCTCCTGCAGGAAAACAGGTCTGTGTAATAAGACATGAATTTTGAAAGAAATAGAAAGAAAAATGAAGGCCTAACATGGGATTTACTTGATCAGATCCAGGGACAAATACAAAACCACTGTCAAGGGAAGGTTTATATGATGTGCAGAAGCAGTTAGTGAGCTTGTTATCTTACCATCAGTTGTGACCGAGAATATTTTTTTAAAAAAATTTTTTTTTAAAGTCTATTTTACATGATTTCATGAAGGAAAACGCTGAAAAGCACAATTTTGTGGAAGGCAGTCAACCTGGGTTTTAGACAGAAAGGTTCTACCTCATTAATTTTCTTTTGCCAAGGATCCAGTGCCACAGCATGGATGATGCAGGGGATGTAACACAGCGCGTGCTGAAACAGAAGATGATTCTGTGCTTTACTGAGAATTGCACAGCAGGAGAAAAAGCATGTAATGAATAAAAATCCATCTTTGAGCAGAATATTGAGTGTGATTATTAGAAAATGGTACATTTCCTTCAGGATCTGAGAGACACCTCTCTTGTTTATCACTGCATCTAACTACATGGGGTGGCAAAATCAATTTCAAAATAATCAGTTGCTTACAAAAACAAAACTGAAGGTTAAAAAATTGCAGAATAGTCCAACTCTATCCTAGGAGACTTATCTGTTTAAGATTCTAGTGGAGATAAATGATCAGTCAAGTACAATGCAGGCAAACTTGAATTAATACTCTCAAGTTTATATAAATACATACTGAGTGTATTAAAAGTGTGTTCACAGTAAAACTGAGCTAGAGGATTTTAAGAATTCTGGCTGCTTTCCTCTTGAAAAAAAAAAACACTGGAACAGCTGTCCCAGTGAGTTAGAGAAATGAATGCTGCAGAGGGTTTGAGGGGAAGAGGGGCTTAGCTGAGAGTTTCTGAAGAATGTAGTTTGCAGCCTGGGGAAGTAATATGAAAATGATGCTTGGCTGAGACAAGGCCATTGCTCTTGTTTGCTTTCCCAGGGGAATTTGCCTTTTGGTTGCGATGAGGGAGTGCACAGGTGTTTAACCGCCGTTCTGGAGACTTTGCTCTGGCGCAGACTCTTCACCCCTCCACGCTGCAAGCCTGGCGTATCGCTTTCCGCATCTCCTACAGCTTCCCTCCTGTCAGGAGCCCGGCCACCGTGTGTTTGCCGAGCAAAGGGCACCCAGGTCTCCATCTCCAAAGCACTTCAGAGCCACAGCTTTTCAACCAAGAGAATATTCACAGCAGGTGAGAAGGAAATCAAATGTGAGGAGGGAGAAAAGACAGAGGAAAAAAAAGAGGAGGCTGAACGGAAACATTTCTAGTTTGTGAGATAAACGCAGGCTACTCTATAGACACAGCTGCACCTCTCCAGATTTCATGAAGAGGCAGGGAACTCAGGTTTGTAGTCGAGTTCATGTAGCTGGATTTTACTCCCCCCGACACTGCCCTCGTGTGGTCTTTGTTCCAGCACAAAAAATGTGCTGGAAGGACAAAAAACGACACTTGGGGTTTTGGAGCAGTGTGAAGCCAGTCACATCAGATTCTGGACCGGATTCAGGTGCTTAATGCAGGATTTTTTAACCAATCCTACTGTTCTGGGCTAAAATGTCACGCTGAAGATCAGAATCTGTTGTTACTGGATCAGAAGAGTGGTTCTGGACCTGATTTTCAGCCCCTGTGCTCTGAGAGCAGGCCTCACTGATCTAAATGCCCGTTTCGTGCCCTGTTTGAGCCTCTGGCTCTGTGTCTCCTGGCTGTCGTGCGGCTTGTGTGAGATGAGTTGGTGGTTGCAGTCCTACCCAGTGATTATATCGCGAAAATCGGTCTCTCCAAGCAAATATTTCTGCGCTGGTGATTTGCTGGGCGGTGTTTAACTGCTGCCTGACCCAATACTAAAACGCAGCACGGAGAGGGCACTGGGCCAGAGCTCCAGGTTGTCTCCCTGGCTCGGCCACGGTCATGCTCCATCTGTTCTGCCGTCACATGGGAATCGTAATGCGGAAATTCCCTTGTAAAGTGTTTATACAGCTACAACAGCACTAGGTAAGAATTAACTGCTATTACTGTAGCCGAATTTTGACCTTTCCGCACACTCGTATGTCATCAAACTGCCATAAGCCCGTCTGAAGAGATAATTTAACCGGCAAGCTGTGGCAGAGAGAGGACTGCAGAAACCCCTCACCCCACAGGTCTAACTGAAGGCTGTTGTCCCACCATCGAAATGGGACAGGAGAGGACAGATCTAAACAGGAGCAGCTCCTGGCAACCATTTCACACCAGCCCCTCCGAGGAAAGGTGAACTGATGGAAGCTCATTTGTGAGAGATTTGAAGAAAAATTGCAAGAGAAGCAACAGATGAAATAAGCAAGTGTTGTGAAAGTGAACAGGACGAGGCCTGTCGGGCCTCGTGACCCCGGCTGTCTTCTTGAATCCTTTTCTGCTGGTTAGTGAATACTCCTTTACTTCAGTTCAGGCACTCCTCTGTTCAGGCAAACACAAATAACAGCTCTGTACTATTGCTCTAAGGGAGATAATGAAGGAAGCAGAAAGAACAAAAGTAACTTTTCCATGCGGAACTACGGTCTGACCTTTAACAGGCCAGGGCAGCTCTGGGAACAAAATGGCTGATGCCCCTGCTCCCAGGCAGAGCCCTTACAGCTTTACAGAGGGAAAAGGCACGGGGATTTCGTTGCAACACATCCCCGTGCTCTGACTTCCACATTTAAGAAAAGGCAAAGGGTGCTGGTAGACTATATGAGAGCAACATCCTTAGAAATTAGTAACAGAATGTGAAAAAAGTTGCTTTTCAAACGTGAGTCACGATTTCTCAACGGTGCATCTGTTACAGAATAAAATACCACCCAACATACCCTGGTTGCCAGTGTGCAGGGCCTAGGTAATCACTGAGGAAACATTTTAACAGTCATAAAAATGGAAGTACGATTATTTGAAGATGATCTGATAACGACTGGTTTGTGGAAAGAAGGCTGGATTTTGGTAAATCCTTCCAAAGAGAATTCCAACCTGGAGAGAATATGAGTTGCAAATGGCAATGATCTATACTTGCCAATTGTATCAGAAAAGAAGGCGTCTGAAATACACGGCTGTGAAAACAGAAGTTTTATGGTTCCTCTTCTATTTGTTCTCCCTAATTTTCTGTGAATTTCCCATGTTCAAACCAATGCTCCCCGTTGTTGGCCCCGGTCCCCTTTCCCACTAGTGCTCTTGGATGTTCCTTACTGCCTCCTCCTATGATACATTATAGGCAGATTGCCACGGGGGCTTCTAGCATCCTTCATCACAGTGATTATCAACAAATACAAAAGTGGCTTAGCAAAAGTTAATAATTAACTGGCCAGAGAGATGTACGAAGAGAGCTGGTAGCACAATAAGTGCCTGCTCCATTAAAGATGTACTGCTCATGTCAGAAATACCGGCAAGGTAGATTCTTGTAGATCCACCATGGGTATTAACACTCTGCTAAACCCTGTCTTTATTGTATCGGGACACTGTGTTTTGTGCCGTAAGAACTCTGGCAGCAAAGCTTTTGACTAAATCCAGCACAAAGCTCTGCTTAACACTCAGCAGTCTGATCTCCATCATCCAGTTGGACTCTTCCTTTGGGCCGTGCCTGGACGTTTTATTGCAACTATTTGCACCTAAACTAGAGAATTTAAGGAGTAAGAGGGAGCAAAGAAGGATTACCACTTCTATTGATAAAGAAGGTGTTTTAGTGTGTGCTCAGAAAGGAAAGGGAACAATTTTAAATCCAGCCTTCAAGGTATGGCTTTCCATGTTATTTCAGATTTGGATCCTACTTCAGTGTATTTCTCACTTTTAAAAGAACAGTAAATCACCACATCACGTTCTGAGTAGGTTCTGATGCTCTGTCCCAGTCCTACAGCAAGTTCTCGAGCCGGGGCACAAACTCACTTTTAGCTGCTGACTCGCCACAGTCCCTTTTCCTGCCCCCCAAAGCGGACGCCGTTGTGGAGTGCGCCCAAGCGTGGGATCTCGCTAGCCTGTTCTCCACTAGTGAGACAGAAAATGTCCCAAAACATTTTACCTTTTGGACTATGGGCCAAATTTTGCTTGATTTCCCTGGTGTGAGTCAGAAATGGCTCAGTTACAACCACAAATGGGGTAAGCCTTTTGGCCTCCGTGGGATGGCTGAATTTGGCCCAGTGCCTTACAGCTCTGTTATTAAAACAGTCAATCTTCTGGCTGCAAGGAATAAGGTAAAAAAAAGTAAAATTCACCTATCTTGGGATGTGCTCCGAGTACCATTGTAATTGGATAGAATATCAGACTTCATCTCGTTTTGTATTATAGTGCTGCCACACACGTGAGAAAAAAGCAGCTTCCCCGTTATTCTCAGCGCGCTTTGCAGCACACCGCGGCGTCTGGGCAAGGAGACTCTCAGAACCGCGGCGGGGCTGGAAAAAATTGCCTGAAATGAGGTGTAAAGATGAATAAAGAATGATTTCCTCGTTCTAGCTTGAAAAAGAAAGTATCTTTTTCAAAAAGCGGGAAGATAAATTAGAAAGATTTGCATCTAATGTGAATGCTTCCATGTATCTCCAATTAACGGAAAAAATACATCAAAATTTATGATGAATGATCCGTCTGCTTGGTCCTGTTCTCATTATACATACATCTGAAGTGGAACCAATGCATTTCTGAATAATTTAATTAAAATAATGACAAGTATTATTTTTGTAGCATACAAAACTGTAAACGTTAATTTAATAAGGCTGAGAATCATGAAATGCAATCTTAATTACTAGAAACTAGAATAATCAGCTGAAGGGAGGCAGACAAGACAATTAACTCCTTGGAAAGGCGTTTACAGCTGCGAGGGTGGAACGGATGTCCTGAGAGCGTTAGCGTAGTCGTTACTTTGAAGTGCACAATATTTTGGAATAAACCATAAAAGCAAGGTAAGATCTCTTCATTCTGCATGCGTTTTGATTATTCTACAGCTCTTAGAATTTCTCCCCATATTTTATGTTTCTGTTGTCTGCCAGCCCCAGGGCTTCGTAATCCATCTCCACGCCAGCTCTCCTGCACAGTGGTGACGGAGCCGCCGGCAGGTGAAAGTGCAGACGAGATGATGCTTCTGGATCATCGTAGGCATTCGTGTCACGTTATTCCTCTCCTATCCAGAGCTGTCATGGTCTTCTTCATAGTAAACAAAGCGTCTTGCATCTTGCACTTTCGTGGGGGCACCTTCACTGGCCTACCAGGTAGAAACCTTCTGCTGATCTCGCAACCGTCGCCTGCTTTAGGGTGGGGACGTTTTTATAGCTGCTTCTCCGCTTAGGTTTTTACCCCTCACCCTGATGTATTTAAAGAAAAGAAGGATGCTCTTTGTACTAGCAGGATAAGCAAAGAAGATGTTAGAGCCTCCTCTTGTAAGAGGGGCTCACCTTTCCCCTGATTATAATAGTTAGTTTGATTTCAGCTTTCTTTAATACTGGTACCAAAATTGTGCAAAGCTCTCTGTCTGGCTTTTCAAACTGGGTCGCCCTCTGCAAGAGTGATTTTTTAGTCCAAGTTCAAAATGAAAAGCACCAGAAAGCTGGGAGTTATCACCCCGAGGAGAAAATAGATGGAGCTTTTAAACCATAAACGCCGTGCTTGACAGCATCTCTGTTGCCTACAGCAGGCCACAATGACACTGTCTGCTTGCAAGTGGCACTGCTTTTTTTCTCAGTGTGTTCATTCCTCTGCTTTTCATTCTCTGCTGTCTCATTTCTGACTCATCGTATGAACTGAGCAAAAGAAGAATGGGAACTGGTAGCTGAGGCTTCGTGTTTTCCTTCCGGATTCACCACGCGCTCACCCTCGTTGGCCATGCTGCCCCTGCACGCCGAGGGCCAAGCACTTCCCAGTTCTGTAGTTCTGTAAGTTGCAACAGAGCAACAGAATTACAAAAGGGAATTTTTTTTTTTTGTGGAGCTAAAATTCTAATCCCAAATTACAAATGTGATTGACAAATTGAGATGGCATTTAGACTTTCTGAATAAAGGGGGGGATTTAACCTTTCCCACAGTGTTTTAAGAGCTCGGATTTTGGAATATGGAATCATCATCATCACAAAATTAGGTAAAATAAAACAGGTTAAAATGAGAATGCAATGAAGAAGTGCTCCTCTTGCACAAATAAACCTCGCAGACCAGGAAAAGCTCTTGGTGAGGTGACATCTACTGGCTGCACAGCCACATGACTGCAGCTCAGGGGGAGCTGGCCCCAGAGCAGGACTCTGCACAGCCCATGGAGGGCAAGCCAATGCAGCTGCAGCAAGGACAGCAAATGCCAGGTAATTTTGAAAGGAAAAGAGCTCAACACGGCTTTTAAAAACCCCTGCTGTTAGCTGGCACTTGCCTCTCAGAGAACAGCGCATCCCTGGAACGCCAGGCAAGTCATCTTCTGACATGAGAAGCGATGAGAAGCAGGTCCCACTGCAGTCGGTGAAATATTAACATTTACTTCGATGGGCAAGGATTTCTGACCCTAAATTTTAATTCTAGATTTAATACTGACCAACTCTGTGAACCTCATTCCTCTTGGCTCGAGTTTCTCTATCTGCAAACGGGAAAGTTTTAGTTTCAGCCCAGCTTTCCAGCATGCTTTGTTATAAAATGTTCAACCTTTTCAGGTGGAGAATGCTGCTAAGGAGCTTGATGTTGTCAGGCATTTTAAAAACAATCTTCTAATGACAGGTAATGGAATTGATCGCGTCCAGGAGATGGAGAGGCTGCTACGCTGCTCAGTCTAAAGGGAAAGAAGATGAAGACAAGTGCACAAGTACACAAGTTTACACAAGTAGACGGGAGGAGCATCCGCCCGCAGATCTGATCAGTGAGGCTCACGTCAACCGACAGAGCTGATCTTTAGAGACCTGGAACGGCAGTGCCTCTTCCCTCACCCACGCAGAGCAGTGTGATGCTGCCAGGAACGGGAATGCTGCCCATCTTTCTATTCCGCTGGGAACTTTTTCTCCTAGGTTTATTAAAAAGTAATATTTATTTTTCTGTTTTTAATTGTTAGCACAAATTTTGCTGCTCTTGGCATTTTCTCTGTGTGTCGAAGTTTCCCTTCCCTTTTTGTTTTGTGTTTTATATTTCTTGAAAGTTAATAGGATTTTTCAATACAACTCCTGCTTGAGGGAATATAAGGAAAGTAGAATTTGGTGGTTTGAAGTGCTGAAATAGTACAAATCTCAGCAATATCTGAAGGTCTGTTGCTCGTTAGTTTGAATATATAGTATCTTGATTTGGTTTTATTTCATTCTGTGTGCATTCATCAGTTTTGAGTCTCTTCACTAATGACAACTTAATATTACCACGTCACATTTGCCAGAAGCACTGACGTTTGTGGGTTGCCAAGAGCGGTTTTACACTGCAGGTGAATATTCCAGGGCTCTTAAATACAGTTTGTAAAACCCCACACAGAATATGTTGTAGAGGTGGCCAGAGAATAACTTAATGCTGGAAAACACAGAGACATTCCTTCCCTCTTTACCACAGTCATTTAAATGTTTCTGTAAAACAGAAAGCCAATGACTACTGCGTTAAGGGCTTGAAGAATACTGGCAAATTGCCTGCTAGGGCAAATAAGGACATCTCGCAATCCAGTCTTCACAATTCTTCTCAAACAAGAGGGAGAAGCAACTTACTGCATTCTGTCATTAGAGAAATATTCAGATATGACAGCGCTGAGTATTTTATTGAAACTTGTAGACATCAGCCCGCACTCGCCATATGGTCAGGGTGTTACAAGCTGTTTCCATTATGAAAAGAAATTGATGCTGAAACTAGATAATTAACTGGTTAAATCCTTCTTATTTATCCCGAAATGTAGGCAAAACACTGTTCCCCTCAACACAGTACGCAGAGTCCTTGTTTATGCTTCCAAACCTTATTTTCCAGAAACCGTTCCGTTTAGAAAGCTTTCTCTGAGGGGGATGATTCTTTTGCTATCTCTTTACTTTTTAGTTGTTTTTTTTTTAATTGTATCTCATTCATTAGGGCAGGAAGAGTGTTTGTCAGCTGTATAGAACCTCTAAATCCAACTCTTTGAAAGGCCTGTTCATTTCTGCTGCCTTCTGCGAGAGTGAAATTCCTAGGTAGGCTGTATTTTGTATGGGATAGTAATTATTGATACTAATCATGGATCAGCAGAAAGCATTTCAGTTTATGTTAACTGATACTGAGGGTCAATGTTCAAGTTGTTTTCTTAATTTCTGGTGGCATCAGCTCACTTACATGAAAGTGAAACCAGTGAAAGAGAGCGGTCTGAGAGATCGGATTCTATTTGCGCAGCACAAATAGAGTGATAGAATTGTTTGGGTTGGAAGGGACCTATAAAGGCCATTTAGTCCAACCGTTGACCACAACTCTTGAGTGTGACCGTCCAGCCAATTTGTTATCCACCGAGTGATCCGTCCGTCAAACCCGTGTCTCTCCAATAGAGACAAGGATGTCGCGGGGTTTTGATCGGTTCCAGTGCAGGTAGGAGCTGAGGCTGCAGCACACGCAAGCTTTCTGTGCAGCAAGCTCAGAAATCAAGAGGGTTTTGCACAGGTTAGCCACTTGGGTCACTTGACTTGCCCAAAGGCTCCCGTGGTCTGTGCCACTGCCAAAGGCCAAAGACAGCTGATACAAAGCCTAGATTGCACCTCCATGAGCAGAGCTCTCGGCGGCACTGCTGGGGAGCTCGGGTGGAGCAGCTGCTCCTTACCCACCCTTCTGAGCACCAGTGCTGCATCCCAGCCCGCTTCTACCAACTGCTGGGAGACTGGGACAGGAGGTCCAGCAAATTCAAGTGTGCTGTCCTTTCTATACCATGTCTGTCTCATAATTCTTTCCCTCGCCCTAGAGTTCGGGCAGCTTTGTGTATGAAAAGCCATCTTGTTTCCTGTTCAAAAAACGAAAGAAATGAGAATTTCTGACTTGCTGGATATTTCTTGTGAGGCAAATCCAAACATAGAACACCTCATTACTGATCACAGTAGTGTAATTGCTATTGTGGATAAGTTAATTTTAGATTTTTTAAAATTAAAAAAGTCCACCTTGTTTGACTTTCATCACTTTATAGCCAGCAGAGGCTCAAGAGCATTTCAGAGAGAGTTTTTTCCCTCGTACTGTTGTTCTGTGAAGTGCAGGCCAGACCTGCTCCGTGAAGTGGAACAGGCCAAAGCCACACCACCAGCTGTGGTCTTGTCCCTTTTTACAAAGTGCTCTTTGAACACGTTTTTATCCCAGCTTTTCAGAACACATGGTACACCCTTTCTCTGAAATACAGGGCACAGATTTCCCGTTCTGGTGAGCAGCATTGTCTCTTTGCGACTACCTCTGAAGAGCACCTCTGTGAGTTTTGGAGTTGTAATTCCGCCTTGCAAAATTAAAAAAAAAAAAAGTACTATGATGTTTTTTAAATCTGTACCTGATGCTCCAAATAGTCTAGGTTCTGCATAAGATACTTTTTTGCTAATTAATAATGGATGGTGAGATTTCCTAGCTGGATGTTAAGAAATCCATTTCTTTAAGTAAAATGGTTACACAATTGCCTTAAAATTCAGCGACAGCAGAAAGCATTTCAGTAGGAAGAATTTAAAAAAATTAATCCCATAAAAGAAAAAAGGGCAAGCTGGAGTGTATAGTCATTCCTTTAAACTAACCACTCCTGGAAAGTTCTTTGCATCACCATTCAGCTGAGGAGGAAGGGGTTTATTTAGAGAGGTGAAGGCTCTGTTTGCACACGGGTCAGTGCGTGCGATTTTATTGACGTGAACGCAGCCCTGCGTAGGGAGCAAGCTCTTAGACCACTGCAGCTCGTGTTATTTCCCAGTGCCTACAGAAACCCCTCCATCTTCCAGCCTCTATGTGCGTTGCAGAACAAACAGGGAGAGCAAACAAAAAGCACTTTTGACTCTTCAGATTCAGTTCTTGTTGGCAAGAGGAGATGGCCAGCTCTCTGTCACCTGGGGAGAAGTAAGTAGCACCCAGTTCTTCACAGATCTGCCACTGACTGCACTCATAATCTGCAGAAGGCCACACTATATCAGATCTTCTTACTCCATCTCCGTAATTCAAATGGAAAACATTTTGTTTGTCATGAATATGAATCCTTCCATTTATTTCAATGGTCTTTAAATCAGGAGCTTGTTGTGTAATCAAACATGGAGAGAGGATGAGAAGCTACCTATTAAACAGAATGGTTTTGGCTACGACACAAAGGCTGAATTATATTTAAAAAGAAAATCTGGTTGGAAGTTATGTAAGACTTTTACGGTGTTTGTTTCTGACTTGGGAGAGGAGGAGAGCTTGGCAAAAGTGCTGTTTTGTCTGGTTTTCCTTTTTCTGAATTCTGTAGACATCAGAAAATAGCCGCCTGTGTCTTTGTGGACCTTTAGTCTTTTCCGAGAACGTAGATTCATCATGTGAATACGAAATCAGAGGATTAAAATTTAGGTATCACGGCTATTTCACACGTACATGTCAGAAATGTACAGTTTTCTTGGTATGCATTCTGAAGAGAAAAATACCCAGTTCAGCAGAAATATTGCCTTGATTTTTCCATTCCCTTATACAAATTTTACATTAGTGCAACCTTAATGCTTTCATTCGCCTTACTCCTGGTTTGCCACATTGGAAATGAGCACAGAATCAGGTCTGTATGCTTTTGGAGGCTTTCACTGATTTTGGTAGGTTGGTGAGTTAGTTGGAGAGCCATAATCTCAGAAGAATACTGATCAAATGATCATTATCAAAAATACCTCAATTTCTTGAAGGCATTTTGCATAACTTATTTGGCACCTTGGCTGATTTGTGCTCTGAGTCCGAGATCTAAAGAAGCTGAATAATTGTGTCCTCCATGGCAGAATTCTGTCTCTACTTTTTTAGTGATTTTGTAGCGGGGAACATCCAACCTTTCCTATCCAACACAGAGCAGTGAAAATGGAATGTGCAAGTATTTCAACAGCTTGTGTAGCAGCTGGGAAATGATGTGTAGGAAGGTTTGTTCTCCTGTCTGTGTACGTGCTAAATACTTACTGGTCCCCCCCTTTCAAATATGAAATACTAAATAATGAAATTTAAAGTAGTAGAAGCTCTTAGGAAAAATGTGCTTTTATGGAATAAGTTATTATGCAATGAGGATACACTTAAAATGTCAAGAAATTACAACATTTAATCTTCACTCCCACACTAGACATTAACTTGAACTCCGTGTGAATCTGAGGGCATTCAAACATATTTTGGAAAACATGGAGTGGCCCGCTGTCTACAATTAGCAAAGGAACTGAATAATGGATTGGTATTTGTGCTAACCAACTTTAAACCTCAGAAAGTCCCTGTCGGAGAACCTTTAACAATTATTTTCTACAACATGGACTAAACAGGAACGATGCAAATAGGTTGTAGTGCACGTTGTAGGACCAGTAAGATGTCTAGGTAATGTACTAAACGGAAGAAGGTACAGTCTGAGAAGCAATACCTTTAAATTAAGTTTATGATTAAGTAATTTTGTGTTGGAATAACCTCTTGTGTATTTACAGTTTGCCTACATCCCATTATTAAATAAAACCTGTGATGCATTATAAATGGAAAATTCTGAAATTAACATTTCTGCATCTCTTACGTTAAAAATCTATAGCAATTCATCACTTGACAGGGAATACAGAGATTCTAGTTAGGTTATTTTACAAAACATTTGTCGTAGTTCAGCCCCGCTCAGGACCAGACTACGCAGTCTCTCGCTCACTTCCCTCACCCTCCGAGGGAACAGGGGGAGATAATACAAGGAAAAGGGCTCTGCTCATACACCCAAGGATGTGCCGTGGGTTGCTGTCCTGTCTGTGCTTGACCACAGCTTCCCTCACCAGGCAGCCCTTCCCTTACTGTTCCCCAACAGTGAGTTCCAGAAAGGACGGAAAGATTCCTATAAAGGAACAGGGGAATTTCTAGAGAAAGCTGCAAAAAAATTCATAGAAACTGAGGGAAGAAGTACTAGAAAGCATCAGGAACATCCTCAGAAAAGAGAACACTTTGTGAAAGTTCAAATAAAGTATAGGAAAAGTTCCTGGAAAACAGATGGGATATTCCTAGAAAGCACCAGGTGAATTCCTAGAAAGCATCAGGAATATTTCTAAAAGAGACCAGTGTAATTCCTAGAAAGCACTAGGAGAAATCTAAGGGAGCTCTTGAAAATTTCCAGAATAAAGATTTCCCAGCAAACTGCAGAAAAAGACCCTGGAAGTGCCAGAAAATACCAACAGTGGTTAAAGATCAAGTCATCTTTATAAATCTTCAGAAAATACAATTTTTATGCCTTTAAGCACAGTATCTTGTTTTGTTTGAAGACTTGATGCTTCCTTCAGGCCTTAGACATTCCTCCTTTTGATTGTTTTATGGTGAATGTTCTCATCAGGAGGAATTTCACTTTCACGGTCAGCAGCTTGTGATTTCAGATGAAGGAGAAGGAATTGGAACTAATGAACTTTGAGGAAAAAAATCTCGCTGTCACGCAGATCTTCTTAATAAATGAAGAACAGGGAAGCAGGAAAAAAATAATGTAGGCTCTCAGCAGAGTCAGTGAGATTCTTTTCCATGACAAGTTACTGGTTCTTAATGAACGACATGACTCTATTAAAATACGCGGTGCCTTTTTCAGTGTCTAATATCCTGACTTTCTGTGCAGAACACACGACTGGTTAGGTTATGCTGATGTGAATATTTAATAAATACATACTTATAACCACATTTTCATACCGGTGACTGATGAATGCACCACGGGGCTTGACCTGGCTAAAAGCATTTCAGATATTGGCCACGCTGAGTAGTTACAAGCCGACACATGAATCTCTTGGGGCGTATTCCTTCTAGATAGGAAGTTCGCCGTTGTAAATGGTTTCCCTGCTTTAAGGCACCAGACTTTTAATTCAGCCTTTATTGCAAATGCGTCTGGTTAATGTTAAATCAAAATACCCCAGGAAATCTGTACTTTTCACTGTATTTGTTATTTATGTAAATCTTTGGACAGCTTCCATTGCTCCAAAATCAAGTTAATTGGAAACACAGAGCAACAGGCGTGAACACAGTCCCAGCAGAGCATTCGATGTCTGATGCTGAACTGTTAATCTTTATTATTCTTCTAAGACATTCTCCAGATTTCCACCCCGTGAAACCTTCAGATGCCAGGGGAAGGCAGTCTTTTACACTGAACCTTGTCTTTTTTTCTGAAGGCTATTCCTATTCAGCAAATCATCTTAGGTAAACATTGTGAGTCTGGTTGACATAAATCTGTGCTGTGTTGACGTGGGGCTTTGGCCGATGGTTTAAGGTTTGGGTGGATTCAGAGGTCAGGGTCCACCTCTAAGGCCACAGATGCTTTGCTGATGCACTCGTCTATGGCCTGTGGAACGTGATTCTCTGAATGAATGACACCTCACCGTGAAGATCGCTGCCTGTTTGTGATGTTTCAGTGACATTTTATACTGACACAAGACTCTGTAGACTGCTCCCAGGTTTTATAACAGGCCAAGTCTCTGTTTTTTTCCCGCTGCAGATTTGTGTGGTTTGGACAAAGCGGTTGTCTGCTCAGCTGAAACACTTATTTCAGCATAACGCAGCCCAACGCGTTTGCCCAGAAAACACCACAGCAGCATCAGCGGTGAGGAATCACGGCTGAGGATACAGGGGATTTAGGAACCCTCACTTGGCTGTTTTTCCCTCCTACGATGAGCCTGTTTGGGTGCAGCAGCTTATTCTCCATTGAAACGCTTTTGCCAGCCTCGTTGTGTTGATTTTAAATTTCACAAATCACGCGTAGGGCAGGGTGCTGACAGCGAGGGAGGAAGTTTGTTCCTCGATTGCAGGCACTGCCACAGCGGTTTGCAGATGTCAGTTTTCAGGAAAAGAAGCTTTCGTGGAAATGAGATGCCTTGGTAGAGAGGGGCTTTTACTCCATGATACTGGTTTGGAAACTGGTGCAGGGCTGAGAAGTGCCACATGCTAGAGTAAGGTAATTAGCAAAATTAGGTAATTAGGAAACGCCTCCAGTTGCTTAATCAAGCATTTTCAATAGTAGCAACAAGTAACAGCATGTTTTGGCTTTGCAAAGGGAACACAAAAGTTACCACAGGTGCCAGCAGGCCACCTTGGCCAATTAACTTCAGGGACAGGTGAGGCTCATTAGCCCCAGCTGAAGCCTTATTAGTCTGTCTGTCTCAGTGCTGGGCCCCACGCTAGTACCTTCGGCCAGCCGTGGAGGAAGTGGGGTACTGCCTTTGGAAAACTGCAGCTTTTTTAGATAACAGGTCCTGCTCAGCTACCCCAGGACACAAGTGTGTGCGTGCACACTGGGTCTTTAGCACTTCCACTTTTGAGAACGTTGCTCCCAGTCATATAGTTGTCTCCCTCCCTCCCTCCCTTTTGGCCAGAGCTGTGTCTTGTTTTCTTGGCCTCTCGGCAAGCGTGGCCGGTCAGCCTACAAAAGCAGAGAAGGGCTCCTGCGTTCACAAAGCAGCTGTGGAGGCTGGTGAGGGTGTCTGCCCTGTGTTTCCATGCTCTAATAGCTCTTCCAAAGTCCTTGACAGCTTTTGAGCTTTATTTCATCATATGCAATCGTAAATTTAAGGATCACTGTTTCTCTCCACAGATCCTGTGGACTTCAGCAGGCGCCTGGCTCCTTTTTGTGCCTTGCAACGTGGGCAGGCCCGATGCTGAGGCGACGTATCTGCGTTTCCTTCTCAGGCGTGCTCTCAGATGAAAAGTAGGCCTTTAAAAAAGTACTCAGTACCCAAAGAACTTCATTGTTATTTAAAGACTTAGTCCCAGCTTTTGATTAATTTTTCATTTAATGGAGAACAGACAGTGGCTGTTTAGTGGCCTGGACTCTGGAGGAATTTGAGAGTAAATTACAGGCTATTTTTTAAATAGCGAATTCCAAATGTGAAAGGAAATAAAAATTTATGTCACTTATATTTCAAAACTGAATTGCCTAGATTTTCTAATATACATGCATTTTCTGGTTTTGCCCTCATAAGGACCTGAAAATTGTAATTAAATTACAATCCTAAGATTAGTGGTTGTTTTTTGGTATTTTTATGGTATTTCAAAGTGTCTCGGAGGAGGTCAGATATGCTTTAGGTGTGTAAGAGGGATTAAGTAAACCGTGTCAACATTTTTTTTTCAACACTGAGACTAAATACAACGTATCATCAAGTCTTTATGGGCTAACAGTGAGAGAAAGTATAAATTACTTTCAAATGAGGCTGTCTGCTAAGGGTTAGAAATGTTTACCTCTCTGTTTATCGTTTTGTACTGCTGGGTTGTTAACAGAAGTGCGGGCAGCTCCTTTAAATATTACACATTTCTAGAGTTGGACTGAAACACACTATTCCAACAGATTATTTACTGCTGACAGTGCTGGCTATTGTCGTGAGATAAACAGGTTAAATGTTGACGGCGTAATTTCGCTTCCTGTGATTGTAAGCGGGCAGCGACTAAAGTATGCAACTGTATCTTGTAAGTCTAGAGGAAAACAAGCTAGTATGAAAGGAATGAATAATTATCTGTGAAATGTGTGAACCCCTCAGAAAATACAGTTTTATCCTAGGAAATACTGAGATGGAGAAAGTAGATGTTTTATGTGTGCCAACGGAGACCCTGATTCAAAGCTTCCTAAAATCAGCGGGCTTACTTTCAGGGAGAATAAAGCCCTCAATTAATGCACTGCACTAATTCCTATTGCAAATATGGACCTAATCAATTACTCATGACTGCCGTTCAAAACCATGACCCTCCAGCGAGCTCTAAATGGTTGGGGAGATTCTGTCAGGAACCTACAAATTCTAACGCACATCTTGGATTTGGAGCTATGCTCAGTCCGTTTAGCGTGACTCGAGTTTTAGAGTGTTTTGAAGTATGTTTTCATTCTCAACTTCAAACCATGGATAAGTTTATTTTGAGTCACTCACAGAATTTAGGGAATTTTGGAGTATGTTGTCATACTCCTAGCTGTACTTCAACCTATGAATAAGTTTGTTATTAATCACTGTTATTGAAGCTGAGGCAAATTTATGAGAACGTGATTTTGTTTGAGTTTTAAGTCTTTCCCTGAACATTATGCAAAACAAAGAACTTCTGGAACACAAATATGTATTGTAACGTTATTTTCCGCTCTCCTGGGAACCCATTAGTTTCTCGTATCTCTGGTCTAAACATAATTTTCTATTAAGTAATTAAGCCATGAACTTGCTATCCTGTTTCTCACAGTGACATGCTTAAGTGTATATAATTCTCTGCTGGTAAACAGTACTGTGGAAACACTGCTGTGATTAAAAATAATTAGTTGATAAGAAAGAATTTAGTGACAAGAAATTTGTGGCCCCACAAGATCAGATGCTGTTTCGTAGTGACATTGGGGCGATGTGCACGCAAGCCTACACCTTGGCTATAGCTTTCAATATTAGTCTGCACAATTATCTTGTCATATAATCAAATCTTTTGATGAGGTTTCACTTTCCTGGTGCTCCTAATATGACAGGGGTAGAGAACATACAGCCCTAGTGACCTCTCTTTATTGCCTGGTTTACACAATTTTTCTTCTATTTGGTCTCTGCAAGATATTTTCTGGCCATGTGCTATTGTTTAATGCAGTGACTTTTGTTTGGACTACATCTTCAGCTCCTGGGCTCCTGGATTTGTTTATTGTAACACTTTTTATATAAACTGCCTGGAAACTAGGAAATGTCCGTACACTGACAGCGTTCAAACTTTCTGTCCTCAGAGTTGGAGTGTTCCTGTTGTCTCTACTGTTTTAAAATTTCTTCAATACTGAGAAGATACAGAGTTTGCTAAGAGGGGAAAAAATAAAACTAATAGCGGGAAAGTTTAAAATATCACATGATGTGTGCCTTTAGTTATTTTATTTTCTTTCAGAGGCTGGAAAGAGGAAAAGTCAAATTTATTATAGTTAAAAATTTCTTTTTAAAAAAAAAATTGAACAAGAAAATTTTTTTTATCACTTTGGAACTTTCTAATAAATTAAAAAAAAATGTAATTTTGAATGAAGACCCAATTTTAATGCCCATCTAGTAGATCAGCATTTTGGCTGAGCTGCCCTTTAAACAGTCATGCTTCCATATACGCCACTCTCGCCAGCAGCTGCTTTATACCCGCGAAACGTCACTGCTGTTTTGTATACAGTCTGTTACGAGTGTGGGTACCGAGCAGAACGTCCCTCAGCATTCATAGGAAAATGGTTTGGTTTTTTTCCAGTACAAACCCTGAGGAAGAGGTGTGTGTAGGTTTCTTGGATGCCGGATTTGGAATGGCTTTGCGATGCTGCAGCTATTCCGGACGGTATGGCCCTCCCCGTCACAGATACAGCTGGGGGCTTTCTCCGTCCTTCTGTGGAGAGTTGGCTTTCGCAGTGTTCAGGACATGGAAGTCATTTTAAGGGGCTGTTCTGTCTTTCATGGGAAAATCTGTCTCCATAATTTTTTTAGCCCTTCAACACTGCAACAGGGGGAAGTAGTTATCCCTTAGGAAAATCTTAGATGCTGGCTAAGGAATAAACTATCGATCAGATCCTTGCTGGCGTGAGATATTCCAGTGTGCGATGTCAATAATGAGCACTTGGTTGGCTTCAAAGACTTTTATTAAGGTTCCCAGGAGGCCAAACCAACCAATTGGCTTAACGACGAGCTCTCCAGCTCCCTCCGGAGCAGTGAGCCCGTGTTATGTTACCACATGGGTCACTTTATCGCTTTCCTGCTCCTTTCCTGCAGCTCCAGTCGCTGGTAGCTACTGGTGTAATGGAAGCAGCCCTGTTCTTCTCTATCTTTAAAAAGACTTCAAAACTTGTGACACGGTATTGTATTTATATTAAAAACAAACAGCTAAACCTAAAAGTAGAACTGTAGCTGGAATGGGAGCTCCTTAGCATGGATTAATGTGTCTGTTTATTAACAATCTAGGGATTTCGGATGGTCTCGTGAGATACACATGACCTTTTCATGATACTCCCCAGAGATACCAGTCGTACTGTCCAGAAGCCGCGTAAAGTAGTTCAGTCTCATACAGACAATATGAGTGAGGGCACTTTGAGCCCTTTACTGGTATTGTTTGTATGAGTGATTACTGAGTAACGAACATAGTCCTGCTCAGATCATCTATCCAGGTATGCCACAGTTGTCAAATATCACAATAATTAGTGCAAGGGTTTTATATCTCTGGATCTAAGTTTTGTGCTTCCGTTGTTAAACATAATCAGTTTTTTCTCTTAGCAAGCTTACACGAAATGCTTTTCTGTGTAACAGGGAACCAGAATGCCTCTTAAACTGTGTATGGAGTATGGGGGTGTCTCTTCGCCGGAATTTGAAAAGTTCGCTGGAAGTTGTAAAATCCAGCCATGGCTCTCAGCATTCCCTGAAAACTGTATGATTAGCAGTCTCAGCAGAGAGGTCCAGGACTGCACAAATGGTACAGGCTAATATAACTCCTCTGCAATAAAGGGCTATGTTCGGGGTCAAGGATTAGTGTGGGCCAGTATGGAGAAGCTCCATATCATATTATCATCTCCAGTACCATGGGGACTCATCGCTGTGCTTAGCATCTTACGAACATGCAACAGAAAAACGTCTGCGCTCAGACCTTAAAGTCTCATCGTTGTCCTCCCCATCCGGGCGCAGAGGACCTGAGTGACCCACGTATGGCATCTCCTGTTTGCGTTACGCTTGCTCGCCCCGTTTCACCCTTGCACTGCTGCTGACTCCAGAAGCCACCGCAGTGAAAACAGTAGGATCAATAGACCTCACTCTTGCAAATCAATTTTTAACAAGCTGTGAACATTTGAAAAGTGTTCTAATTAAGACATTCGAATAAGCAAATGGCTTAATAAAGTACAGACGTAGTCCACGTATTTGAAGAGTGAGACAGATAAAATCTTTTGAATTAGTGTGATCTTGCTGTACTCATCATAGAATCACAGAACGGTTTGGGTGGGAAGGGACCTTCAAAGCCCACCCAGTCCAACCCCCCTGCCAGGAGCAGGGACATCTCCAACCAGATCAGGTTGCTCAGAGCCCCGGCCAACCTGGCCTGGAATGTTTCCAGGGATGGGGCATCCACCGCCTCTCTGGGCAACCTGGGACAGTGTTCTACAACTCTCATTGGAAAAAATATCTAAGCTAAATCTTCCACAGTGAGGCACGTTACATGCATGGAGTCAGGGAGCTTCACTGGCTACACCAAAGCTGAGGAGTGAGGTGATCATGACAGAGGATGTGTTTCTTATCAGACCAAATAAAAGCACATGAGAAAGGACTGCGTTTGTGTCTATTTAAAAAAAAAAAAATAAAATCAAAAGGTCAGAAGAATTGGAACAGAGTAGAACATCTTCAGGAACATCAGGAAAAATGATGACAGAAGCAAAGTTCACAGTCAGGGGCCACAATGTTACAGATCTAGCAAGGAAAAATAAGTTTGAAAGTAAATCAAGCTAATTAATTTTGAGCATGGTTATGTTGGTCATGATAATGTTAAAACATCATCAAAAGAGCTCAGATCACAGGAGTTTTTACAACTTTTCATTTTTATAAATAGTACAGACTTGCTATTTGGAAATGGAGTGAAGTCTCTCTGTCTGAAGAGGTGTGGGTTAGTTGGTTTTTGGTTGGTTTTTAGGATAGCTAAGCTCTAAAGTTTACTTAATATTTGGATCGGAAGCCTCTGAAGTGCTGGTGGTGTTTGCTATACACTGCGTTTGCGAATGGCTTGTCTTTAAAGCTTTCTTCTCTGAAAACTCTTCCTCGGTGTGAAAAGTGCGTGTTTCTGAATCAAGGCTTGTCTGTCGTTGCTCTCCTCCCTCGCCTTTCCACTTGCTTTATCCCCTGGGATTCCACGGTAATCTGGCAGCTGGATCCACGTCTCTTTTCCTTTGTGTCTCTGATAGCTGTTCTTCAGTGCTAGCATCCTCAAAAACACGTGTTGTTCCTACGGCCTGAAACGCACGAACCCGCTGGGGGTTACGCGTGCACGAGACGCGATGCTCTGCGCTGGAGCCAAACAGGCTTTCTTCCTTAGGTGGCAGAATGGTTACGCAGCAGAAGTCTTCTGCAGTGCGTAGCCATCAGTTGGCAGTGTCTTGAACATCTGAGATGGAAATGAAGATAAAACAATTCAGATCTTTTTCCTACTGAGATCTGCGTTCCTTTTTTATCTTTTTTTTTTTTTTTTAAACTTTGTTTCAATAATCTGAAAATGTTCAAATCCTCAAATGTTTCTCTTTTACTATGGAAAACACCGCCACAGCAGTGTAGCCCTTTTATTCTGAAATCTAATTTATTTTGGACGTCTATTTAAAAGGCATTGACAAAACACCTGAGTCTTTAACTTAGCGATGGTGTTGCCAAACATACACGGCTCCGCGTTCGCTATTTGTTGCCTCGGTCGTGCTACAGAAAGTGGTGCATCTGTTCAGTTCTGGTTGAGACTGCTCACTTCCTTCTGTTCAGATGCTGACTGCTCAAGCCTTAACGTACTGTCTGCTTTGTTGCTTTTTCAGTCACAGCCCCGTTCGTAACTGGAAGGCAGGCGAGGTTTCCGGAGAAGAGTTGTACGGTGAAGCAACGTACCAGCTTTTGAAGTTTTCTCTCTTCTTTATCATCTCTTTATTTGTCAGCCCAGCACGTAGCAGGATCCTTACTCGCAATTTCTGCGTGGTTGGAGCAATGCTTGGAGTGTGAAAGGAAAGCTTGATTTCTAATGATTTAAAGCAGACTGCTCAATCCCAGGCAGGTCAGAGAGGGACCGTCTTAGTCTGTCCTCCCCTGTCGTGGAAGCTAAGCGGAGCCAGAAAGCTTCATCATCGTTGATTTAAGGTGCTGCAATATTCATACTCCCTGTCTTAGAAACACTGTGGTCAGCAAAGGGAGAAAAAGTACATACGTGTGTCATGTCTAGTTCCATACTATATGGATTTCTTTACTATTTGAATCAAATATTAAGGAAACACCAATGGCTAAAAAAAATTATCTACTGCTTTCTCCTCTGAGACTCTGCCATTAGAATGTGCAAATAAGAAGAACGACACTAACACTCACAGTACAATAATTGTTAACTGATGTTTTTAGCAAGTTGTAATTGCAAAATAGAAGATAAAAATCCGAACTACTAACTGACATGCACAGAAAATTTTTTTTTTTCTGGATGATCTTGTGCTATTTTTAATAGTGGGAAGGCTTTAAAAATGGTACGTGTTTGAAAGAAGTAATCTATTATGCAATAACAATGGTACTAAACAGAAAAAGAGCAGCTGTTACTGGAAGTTACAGTTAATTGTTGTATTTTCCAGCACAAGGTTGTTTGGTGGGAACAGTGGGGGAAAAATACGAGCAACTGCCAAAAAACAAGCGTGTGAGGTGAAACTTGAATTTGCTCTCATGAGAACTTTCTAGGATTTGCAAGTAACTGAGAAAAGCACGCTGTACTTAAATCTCCGGAGATGCGTTGTGCTGTATAGAGCGTTGGCAGGAGAGAGGAGGAACAGAAAATCAGAAAGGCTGATGCGATGGTAAGGGTCCGTAGGGTGGGTGGAGAATAAAACGCCTGCTGCCACTTCAAATTGTGTTTGTGGTGGGTTTGGGGCTTTTTTGTGGCTTCATGAGTAAATCTGAAGCTGCTAATCTTTCCCTCATCCCCAGGAACAGGTTTTTGTTGCGCGGGTGCCTCCTCCAGCGGCCCTCGCTCGTGCGCGAGCGTTTCTCGGCTTCGGCACCGCTGCTGACCCAGGAAATGTGCCACGGGGCCTGCGCCCTGGGAACGCAGCTTGTTAGTCACTGTGCTCCCCCAGCACAAGGCTGTAAAACACTGCAGGTCGTAACAGCCAGCTATTTATTTCTTAATATGTCCTTAGGTGCCAGAGGGGAGATTTTAGAAATAAAAATAGTCCTGGAATGCGTTTATTAGGGATTGACTGTATTTATTTTGCACCACAGCACATTCATCCAGATCCACGTTAAAACTCCGAGAAAGTAGGGTTTCCACTGTATCTGAGCTGGATTCGCTGAGCGCTCGTCCTTGCCCGCGTTGCCTCCCGTTGCGGTTAACTCCGTGAAACAACGAGCAGTAGCCAACCTTTAGCCCAGTACTGTTTACAGGATCACTCTGCAGATTACTTCGGTACTAAGTTTAGCTCCAAAGAACAAACACATTGCCCGAAAGAAAAAAAAGAAAAAGAACAAACCCTGACTGAAAGTTGAGCAATGCTCTGGAAATGAATTTCTGTATTACAGCTGGAAATCTGTGTCTTGTTGCCAGCTGTCTTCTATTAGTTCAACACGAGTGCGACCACTGAATATCAGTTGATATTAGAAAATTGCATTGTTTGTGCAAAGTAAAAATGCTTTTTTGTTTTGCACAAAACAAATCATGGTGCCTGCAGAAGTTATGGCATGAGATTATTACTGTTCCCATTATATTACGGATATACTGGCAGGAATTCATTCTTACACTGTAAATGTCAATTGTGTCAGATCTGAGGCTCCTGAATGGAATTCTGGGGTTTGTGGTATTAGTACTGTGCATCTTCAAAGAATTTACAAACATATTTCATAATTAAAGTTGAAAAATAAGTTCTTTAAGCAAACACAGAAGTGACAAGAACTTGTGGAGAGCACATTTGAGATATTGTGGTGCTGACACACTCGTGTCACTGCTTACGGTTTGCATGTTGATAACTTCAGACAAGTAAATATCACCGATACAGAAATTCGGTGCTTAGGAATGGCACAAATAGGAGAAACAAGGTTTCATGTTGATTTCCAGGCAGAACCTGTTGTGACCAGAAGGGTTTTGAGAAAACGTACAACTTCATGTACCTTGGCCAGTGCACAGACACGCAGCCAGCGCGGGCTGGTCCCTCAGTACGTGGTGTAAATAAACTGTCCCTCTTCACTCCAGACTTGTACTCTGCTTTTCCCTGTGTTTTCCATGATGTGTTAGAGGAAGCAATGTCGTGAGGCATGTGAAGCCTACGGACTATGCCAAATTCCAGCAGAATAAGTGATAACCTGTCCCTGTCATTTTGGATAAAATCGGTTACTCCTGGTTCATTGGCTGTCTACTTTTATTTTCTGCACAGATATTTCGTGTTGGATGTTGGCGTCAGTGGAAGAGTAAGTGCCTTTCAGACCCAAGAGCAAGAGACAAACCGTGCTTCAGAACTCTGATGTGGAGCTGCCCTTCCTTGGGAATTCGGATCCAGGACTAGGTCTGAGACTAGTTTCTAATTTTAATTACTGCTACCAAGATGAAAATTACTCCCACAAAGCAGATAAAAATCCCCCCATGTTGATCAGCAGCAGAATGCCTCTTTAAAGCTTATGTGGACACGGGCCTTGTGTTCATCTCTGCACTGCGTAAAGCCTCTGTTGCTGGCCCATCTCCGCAGGAGTGAATTTCATCCGGAAGGCACAAGGGAAGAGCTTCAGATTCATATTCTAGGTTAGGATTTTAATATTGAGTAGCATACAGGTCAGGTAAATACTTTAAAAATAACTGAACGTTATTGCTGTGCGGAAGTACAGCTTTGTCTTTTTAGTGTTTATCTTAGTTTTTCCCTTTTGTGATCGTATTCTGTTACTAAACCTCATCACTGGTGAGTTGATTCCTTGCTGGTCAATTAGTAGTTCCGTAAAACTTTAAGAAGTTATTTAAGACTGCTTCAGTTGACATTTAGGCAATTCAGGGATTGTTTTTAATTTTCAGATGAGCCATTCTTAAATAATGGCGGTAAGAAGTGAGTAGCGCTGTTACATGTTAATTCAGCACTGAACCCATTAACTGTCTATGCATGCCGTTCTGTAATTATCTCATGTATTTTCAGTTAATTAGGCAACATGATTAAGACAATATGTGTTGAATTAACAAGTCAGTGCATCATCTCACTACCATTTAATCTAGGAGAGAACTTGACCTGGAAGCCGTACAAAAAGAATAGCAGTTTACCCTTCCCACCCTCAGGTTCCCAGTTTTGGACATGGGCAGCCCGATGTTCCATGGAAGGAGGTCAGTTTTGAACTTGTCTTCTACACAGATTTTCTGCTTTTAAATGTGAATTCCGACTTGAGGCACACAGGCTTTATAAAATGGTCCGAAAAACAATTTCCATAAAAACTACACGACGAAACGAGAGAGAATTCTTGACTTCTTACTCCATATTGGTCAGTTCGTACTTATCATAGACGTCATTTTCTTCTCCTGGCTGAGTATCTGAGTGATGGATTTCAATGAAAACAATATAGATCATTGCTCCGAGTACACCTCCCAGCATAGGTGCAACTAGAGGGACCCACCACCAATTATTTCCGGCCCTGCAAGACAAAAGAAATGCACAAGAGGTATTGTTATTTGTTACTCCAGTGAACGCCCTACCTTCTTTGGCAGTGAAGGAATACGGTGGCGTGACGCTCGCTACGCTGTGGCCGCTGTCTGTCCTGCCCTTGTCACGACTGAAATGCGAAGGAACAGCCCCCAGGCGTGGTGGTCTACGTGCTCTACTTGCACCTCGGGCCTCTTCACTGCGTCTCTTTTGGGGGCACGGAATAATTGCTCCCTCGTGGAAAACAGGCTTCATTGATTCGCGACAAAATGAACCGAGACGTAGTTATTGCACGGCAATCTTGACTGATGCTGTTGCCAGATGCTCATGAAGAGGTTTTCAGGAGTGATTAATGCAAATATATGTTCCAAAAAATGGGTTCTCTCATCTGCATGGAGATCTGCAGGTTCAGACCCGCAGCAGTACAGGCGGTGTTCCTCTGACAAGGGTAATGGGTTGTGCTTGGTTTTGAGCACATTTGCCTTGAGGAATGTAGTAAAGCACAGGGACTGTAGAGTGGATTACGCTTGCCTAGAGTGGTCAGGACTCAGATTCCATGATGTAGTGCCTTTGGGTTTCAAATGTTGGGTCTCTGGTAGGAGGTAAACGAGTGTCAGAAGTTTTATGCACCTAAAACTCAATCTTTCTTAGAATTGTTGTGTTCAGTAAGAGTCCGGCATGTTGGCTCCACTGAAATCTTACATTCCCTCTGCACAGCTACTAGGACTTAATTTTAAACGTGTAGATTTATGAACACTTTTAAAGAAAAAAAAAGTCCACCATTCAAAGGTATAAATCAAATAACAAACTCTTGATGTGGGAGCCCTGGGCTTGTAGAATTGTGCCCCCTTTCCTGAAGGTCTGTGTTCAGACAGTGAATTACTGAGTCCTGGTTTCAGAGCGCAGATTTTCGTACCTGTACTGGTGCATGAAGGTGGTTTGATTTGATAACGCGCTGTATTAATTGAATATGGCAATCTGCAGTGAAAAACCAGCCGCCTCAATTTCATGCATATTGAAAATGGAGAAGTAACTTTTTTTTTTTCTCCCAGAAGTACAAAGGGACAAATTCATCTGTGAGAGGAACTTTACAGGGAGCTGCCAGGGGAATTTTTAAACTGCAAGGATAATTATTCAGCACTCGGTTAGATAGATTTATGCAGAAGAGAACTTGCGGTTAAGTCACACCACAGGAATAGAACAGGGCTCACTTCCCGATGCCCTGTTGACGATAATATTGTTCCTTGGTCAGAAATGCCTTGCTTGTGTATGTTTTGCCTTTGGAATTATTTAGATTTTGCCCTGAGGATATCAAATACCTCCTGATATTGTTCTACGGAGTCTGTTTGCTGTTGAGTCATGAAAGTCCGTTAAGCCCCTGAATTTCTGGAACAAGCCCAGGCGAAGGTTTTATTGAATTAATTGTCACAACAAAATCTGTATCGAGGACTTGCACGCATTCCCCGGCGTGTGCCCATGTGTGCACACGGATGTGTAACGAAGGCCTTTCCTAGCAGGTTTCCCTCAGCCTGTTCCGTGAGCTGACATGTGCCTTGCTGGCGCTTGCGTGACCTTCTCCAAGTCATGGCCGGGAGCCGCAGCAGCTGCTGTCAGCTGCGCTTCAGACACCCTCTGCGAAGACGACGGGTGTAAAGGCTTTACAGAGGGCGATGCCAAAGCTGAAACGGGATCAGGACGCGGCTGAGTTACGAGTTTCCGTGACACTCAGTCCTCCTTCATTGACACGGGAGCAAGAACTCTTTGTGATAAGCAGAGATTGCTTCGCCGAGGTAACCTTACAGCTTTGCGGCCAAGTGAGCGGGGAAACATCCAGCTACGCCTCTGTCATCTTCGGGTGGTTCTGCTGTTGGGCAGAGCAGGAGGGAGGAGGCATGGGACAGGCCTGGCACCCAAAGTGCCAGGTAACCGCAAAAATTTCTGGGAAACTACAGCGTACAAGCTATATGGACGGGGACCTTTGGCCCATTTTGGACTTGGAAATGCTTTTCTCACCTAGCCAACTGCTGCGGGACGGTGCAATAACAGTGTTTGCTGTAAGAAATGCCAGGATAATTCAGGCATTGGGCAGGGTGGAGGGCATCCAGCAAATGTTCCATGCTCTGGGAAGAATGCAACGTATTTCAGATGCTTTGCCATCTGGATCCCAGCGGAGACAAGAGGTGCGTCTCCTGACCATTCTCACTGACGTTTCATGCTCCCTTGTGCTTGTCAAAATCCACTGTCTGGTATTTGTACTCAAAGCTCTGGCTGCTTTCTCGCTACAGACAAAACTCCACTGCCCACAAGTTTTTTAAAGCTTATTAGAATAGCGTGTGCTTAAGAAAGACTCCTATTTATCTCCGTTGTTTTAGGACAAATCGTAAGGAACGTTTAGGTCTCTAAGTCAGCATCTGTCTAACGATGGGGACAGTTGCCGTCTGTGACACCATGCGCAGCAGGTTGAGGAGCGGTTTGCAGGAGCAGGCTGCGGTGCTGATGACAGCTGCTGCGTGTGAAACGGTGCCCTCGGCAGGGCGCTGGAGAGCCACCTCCTTTCCAGCTGCAGTGGGTCAGAACCGCTCCTGATGGGAGCCTTTAACCTAAACAAATCCAGAGGCACTGGCTAGGGGAAACCACAGCGTAGCCTGTGTCCTCTGGCTTGATCCGCAGAGAAACTGCTCCTTCAGGTGCAAAATGTAATGGCATTGACGTTTACAACACCCCTGCTCAACTGCCTCCCCACCCTCTGGGCAACTCAGCAGAAGAGCTCCTCTCCAGCCCACTCACAGTTCCCTGCCTGGGAACATGATAACACCAGAATTCACTGGGCCTGCAAGCACAAGGAAAGGTACAGGGGACTTTCCCTGGGTGAACTCATGATCTCCATGGCTAGAGCATTTGTTTAGGACCAGGGTGTTAGAGTCTCGTGCCTCTGTATCCGATCTCTTCCAAAGGGAGTTTTCCTGGGGCTCCCTGGCTCTCCAGCACTCACTGACCCAGGCAGAGCGTGACTTGATCACCTGGTGAGATGCTTCCATCCTCACTCCAGTGAAAGGTCAGTGTCCCTTCGTGTTCCCTACTGCTCAGTTTGTGCAGCGCCACTGAGGAGGCTTCGTGCGTAGGTCCCAGTTCCTGGGCGTGCCTTTTACTGGGGAGCCTGAGCACCTGCCTCAAGGCTGTGAGTTCCAGTTGAGCTGAGACGTCCAAGGCTGAGCTGCCGACTCGTGCTGCATCGCTGCAGTCTCTCATGCACGTGTGAGGCCAGCAGAGCATCAGGTGGTTCGGGATCCCAGCGACAACCGTTCAGACTTCTCCCGTGGCCTGCAACTGATGCAAAGCTCCCAGCTACCTAACAAAGCTCAGGTTCTTCCTAAGCCCCACCTGGGTCTGTGCTGCAAATAGATGAGAGCAAATTCCTGTCATGTCATTCACTGAACTTGGTAATAGCTGAAGGTGGGGAGGAAGCCTTCTCCCTAATTTATACATCCCTGAGATTGCTCTAAGTTGATGCTGGCAGTGACCAGAGATCTCGTATCTCTTTTTTTTTGTTTCCCATTTTAATATTCCTTAGCATAATCCTTACTGTGGGGATGCATTCCCTCTCTGTATATAAATCCTGAAACTAAATGAGGGAAGAGTCTGTATTGGTACAGATGTGAAGTTTTCTAGTAATTTCTTAAATGTAGATGACAAAGAGCTTACTTTTGGAGAGGAGGGGAGTTCACAGATATCCTGTGACTAGGCCACGGTACAATCAGGCTTCCAAACTTTTCCAGCAACATAACAGTCAACTTCATGATACATTAGAGATTCTAGCCCACCACACTGTAATTAACATCATCGTCAACAACTACTGATGGTTAAATAGCCGTGAGAGAGGAGAATCCTAGGTGTGGGCCGTCACCGTGTGCTGCTGGTTTAAAAAATAAATAAATGAAAAAATTTGCAGTCTGATGGTACACAGCTGGGGAGGAGAAGTTTGGAGGTAAGGGGGTTAGAGAGCCGCGTTACATCTGAGCTTTGGAGCTGGCCTGTGGCGTGACTGCGTGCCCGTTTCTCCTGTGCTCTGTGCCCAGGTTTTTTGTAGGAGAAAAGCTTTGCCACCGCTCTCCTCTGCTAACGCACGTGATTTCTGTGATGGAAGTCATAGTAAATAAACCGAGTTTATTTGCACTTGGTGAAGTAGCTGAAATGAAATCTCTGTTAACCGAGCTCTCTAGAGGCCTGCAGTACTTCTGGGGGTTCCTACTTGTAAATAACTGGAAAAACAAACTGTATAAAAATAACCCAGCAGATCTACCTCCCGACGACAGATCGCTCCTGCTTGGCTCTCCCAGCGCGCCTCTTCGCTGGCTGTGTGCAAGCGGGGGGTTGATGCGCAGCTCATTAGCTGTGCGCTTGGCCAGCCAGGAGCGCGTGTGTGCGTGCGCACACGCATGCACCGGGGTTCCGGAGCGTGCTCGGAAATGTGGGAACGTGAAGGTTCGCTCCCGGGCAGGAAGTCGGGCTTTTAGATTGCTGTCTATTTGTGCAGTAACTCAGCAGTAATCATGAGCTAAATCAATCTGGTATGTCTGCGTGTTTTACAGCACCCAATAAATATTCCCACCTAACTCTTTCACAATTTCTTTTTTTTTTTTTTCTGAAAGCTTCAGGATGAGAGGAAAGCATCCTTATACTTGCAGTGACCTTTAAGAATCTCTAATATTTGGGGAAGGGTCTGCTTGAAGCAATGATTGATATTAGAGATAGTGCACATTTGGTTTGCCCTAGGAGCAGGAAATCCTTTTTAAAGCCTGGTTCCTAGAGGATGTCTGGCTTGAAGTGCATGAATCGCTGCTTCTGGTATGCAAAGAATTGCCTATGTGTCCATAAAGTATGAGTTGGTACCACGTAGGATCAGGATCCCGCTTTCCTAGGAGGCAGTTTTAGCCAGGAGCACTCAAGCTCAGATCAGGCGTACTTACGTGAATACTTCCATCCCCCATCCCGCGACGGCCGTGAAGAGCCTCGGGCCCAGGTCCCTGGCCGGGTTCATGGCACAGCCGCTGTTCATTCCCAGGGAGCAAGTAAGAACAATTATCAGGAGTCCCACGGCAACTGGCTCCAGGCCCTTTGGTACGCTGTTATTTCTGGTGTCAAAAATAGCAAATATAGCCAGGAGAAGAACAGCTGTTGACATCACCTGGCCAATGCAAAGAGAAGAATATTGCGTAAATACGTGTAGGTTCCTTCCAGTAATGAAAAGAACGGGCCATGGCAGCCCCGTGGATTGTGGTGGCTTAGCGCTGGCATTTAGATTTATCCCGCTATCCAGAGTAGCAACATTTGGAACACGCTGCCTCTCTACTTCACAGTAATGAGAAGCTTTGATACCTGCGCTGAAAGAAAAAGACAAGAAGTGTGCTGAGGACGTTTGAAAAAAAAGTCTGCAACAAGGCAGTGTGGAAAGAATAGAGGATTTGGAAGGCAGCTCCTGTGTAGATTCTACCATAAAATTAACAGTTCCATTTACTTAATTTTTGGTGGTTCTGCTATGCCAGTGCAGTCAGTTATATTGGTGTAAACGTGTTTTAGGTGAGTGTAGCTCACACGGATACGTTAAACTAAATACGCACCTCTTTATCCAACTATTACGTCACGTAGGAAAAAGTCAAAAGCATACGAAGGCAAAACTGAGCAGTTAAAAAATTAGGAATTACCTAAATGAAGGTTGCATGTGTAACTGTAATGTGAACTCTATATTGCATATGCTAATTGGAATTTTATTGGAATTACTCTGATGGAAGTGCTGCTTTGCTTAAACAATTTGTAAACAGTGATGGTAAAACATTCAATTTCTATACTCATTTAAAGAAGTTTAAGTTTGGGAGTTCTAAAAATGATTTTTATTTCATCTGGTTTTAATTCTGTTTTAAAGCATCTATGGGCAAAAATATCTTACGGAAAAGTCTGTTGAGTGATCCAAACCAACAATCAGACTTGTTTCTCTTACAGAATTTCCAAACAATGTTTGGATTTTTTTGAAGCCAGATTTCATCGTCTTCAAGTCCTTTACATAAGGAATTCCTGTGCTCCAGCAATCCCTAGGTTTTCATAGCTTCCTTATGCAGTGTTTGTTTCATGGATGCCTGAAGCAGATTTTTCCAGATTCAGTCATTTGAAAAATAACAAATATCACGATTCTGTTTGCAAAGAGAAGGTTGGAGAGGCGGCTTATGGTCGCGGGAAACTCAGTAACCCCTGCAGACAGCATGGCACTCTCATTGCAGTGATGTATGACCAAACCAGAGAGATTCATCAGACGCGTGAGACGTCTCTGTATTTTTTACTCTTACATACTGTTTCAGTATGTTTGCTTTGTAGAATCAAGACAGCAAGCGCACTCACCTGATCTGCAAACCCATTGATGAGGGACAGATACGGAGATGGATACGTGGCAAAGATGTGCGCTGTTGCGTTGGGGCCTGTGACTTCCAGCGTCCCGTTGCTGTACTCCATAAGGGCATCTACAGAAAACAGCCGTTACCTGCTTGCACTTCTCCACAAACAACAGGTTTTCTGGGACTAGAATATCCGTGATAGGTCTGTGCACTTCCCATCCTCAACTGAAAGTGATCTTTTTCTTTTTCTGGGAGCATAGTTAGTGGGTTTGAGGTGATATACCCTCCTACCTCACTCCACCTCCTCTGCCTTGAAGTACTTGTTTGATGTATCCCAGATTTCAAAACGGGGCTGCTTTTTCCCCTGCTCATTACTTCAAACTCAGTGCCAAGGAGCATTATCTGATTGTGAAGCCAGTTGTGTTATTCTGTCAGAGGCGCTGTATTTGGCACGATGCCCCCCAAAACCCACAGCGTCCTGATCGAACTGTTGTGGATCCCCAGCCCCAAGGAATTACAGCTATTGCAACGACGACTTCTAGGGATGAACTCTCCTGAGAGACCTCCTCTTCTGAAGGAGTTTGACTTTTTTGCTCTGTGTGGGCTTTACACCTCGCTGTTACGCTGGTCATCCAAGATGAGAGGGGACAGGCTAGCCCCCAAACTCCAGTTCTCAGTATATTTAGGTTAGTGTATTTTTATATATATTGTAAAGATTTATGTATATTGTAAATACATGTAGGTTTACGTTCATATATTTAAAGTGTATTTTAAATAGTGTAATATGACTTCTGTCCCGGAATAATTTGCAGCCTTGCAAGCCCTGAAATGTTAAAAATAGAAAGCCACTGAGATGAACAACTCAAAAATCTGCATAGACAGAGATGAATACCAAATGCTATGCGTTTATTTGGCTAGCAGATCTAGCAATGAAGTGATACGTGTGAGTAAAGGCACAGCTCCCCCTCTCCCGTGGAAGAGAGAAGGAAGACAGGAAGAACAGCGCGACGTTCCCTGTCCTGGCTCCCTGTCCTACCACTACCCTTTGGCAGAACAGTGAATCCAGCCCTGACCCCACGTGCGTGTTGGCGTGCTGCTGCATCTGGCCACAGCCCTACTCCTGGCTCTCTGTCTTGAGGAGGACTTAGATTCTGACCCTCAAGAATAGGGGTAATCTTTTTTTTTAAGTTTTTTTTTCCCTCTCTTCTAATATGTGACCCCTTTATCCGTTTACCTGGACGTCAGTGCCTTGGAGAGCTACCACTCTAGGGTGGTCTGAAGTTTGGTCAGGAGGGACTTGATCTCATATCCTGTAACCTCAGCGAACAGCGTTGGTGATACTTGCCTGCAGGCACTTGGGTCAGGTCTTTAATGTTTCTAATTTGCTTGGAAGATGAATAGCCCTATATCCTGGCTATTAAGCAATTTTAAATTCTTACTGGGAAATATATGATCTCAGAGTATCTGTTTTCCCATGAATAATTTTTCTAAATTTCAGAACACTTCCTGGAGTACTAGTGTTTCAGAAAAGTTGTAGGATACCTGGAATGTCTGAGCCTTTTTTTTCCCCTTCAAACTCTTTACGCTTCTGCCTTTATGTTTTATGGCTTTAGCTTCAGTCCTGTCGTTAGCCCTCCGTGTGAACGGAGTCCTCTCCCTGCCTGGCGTTCATTGAAAAACTGGGGACTGCCTGACCTCCTGTGAGCTTGTCGAAGGTGTACTCACCGTAATAAACCCCAAAGACAGCCGCTGCTCCAACAAACGCTCCCAGGAGTTGTGCTAATATGTAAATCGGTAATTTGGTCCATTTTAATCTTCCAGTCACGCACATGGCTAATGAAACGGCTGGGTTTATGTGACCACCTGAAAAATAAATCGCAAAATCAGTCATATGGGTGACTCGGATACGTGAGAACAGGTGAAGGATTTGTAAAGGTGTGGGCACCTTTGAGCACGAGAGGAGGACGTGCTTTTCTAGTTGCTGCAGTATATAATCTGTAGATCTATAGATAACTTTTCTAGAAAAAGCCTAAATCTGCCTTATCAGTTGTGACAGGAGGGTCCACTGTTCAGCACAGCTTCTCCCCTCAAGGGCTTTGGCTTTTTACTTTTAAGGGAGGACTGGGGCAGCAGAACACTCATTCCGTTTAGCAAGCATGTATTAAGATAAAAGACTATTGCTGCCTTGACCATATATCTTGAGTCAAGTTTATGTCATTGTCTTCAACCTGGGGTTACGTGGGAGCTCAGTTTTCATGAACATAAAACAAAATAAGGTTAGGGCTGTCCAGCTGCACGCTGACTGCCGGTGAGCTATGCCCAGATGGGATCTGGGGACAGCAGTGCGCAGTTCTTCATCGCACGTATTCATCACGCTCTTACACCCTCCAGGAAGGTCGACGATAAGGAAACTGATAAAGTGGCTGTGCTGAAACACAGAGTTCTGTTTCATGTGGAATTTTCTTCCTTTGTATTTTGGAGTAGCTACACCTACACTCAGGCCTGGAAAAGATTTCAGCAACACTGAAATTTGTTGTGACAATTTTAGTTTCTAAAATACACTTATTACGTCACATGGTAGCCACTTCCCTCAACATCTTTATCAAAGTGGAAAGACAGCGTTACGTGCTTTTGGAAAATTTCATTTTTTACAAAGATGCAATTACTACTTAAGAAACGCAAATTAGTAAATAAACAGATGAAACAGTGCTCCACATAAAAGTACAGTACACCCCAAGTTTTGCAAGGACATAGCAGATCCATTGCTTACCTTCCAGGTAAAGTCTCATTTCAGCCTGCATGGTTATCAGATAAAATGGCCTTTGTCTTAATAAAATAACGCAAAGAGCACGACCTTTGTCTGTCAAAGGCTAGTGCTGGAGAAAGGGCCTCTCTGTACGGTTCCTGTGTTTGCTTGCACTTCAGGTCAGTGAGCCACTACCTTATGAAATCCAGGCACCTTTGATACATAATGAACTGACAAACACAGATAACAAGCTGGATAAACCCTTCTTTGTATCATTTCCAAAACTGTGACCTAGTAGCACCAGTCTTGAATTAATTTTGAATTCCTCACTGGGTTTCGAATTCTTCAGCACAGAGCAAGTAGATGGATGGCACCTTATTTAACAGCCCTTCATGTGAATGTTGATAAATTGTTGTCTTGTCTTTTGTTCTTTACTTTGGCTGGAATGAATAATTTTCCTTTCTTTCAACACCTGATATTGTTCCCCACCTGTATATAATACAGGGTGATTATGATGGCCAGGACAAGTCATAATAATATTAGAGATGTCTGATTAACAATAAATCTGGAAAGGAACAGTCTAGTTGAAGGCTCTTGTGCTGACTTAGGGGAGTTAAAGGTTCTTGGTTCCTGTGCCACTGGTAGTTTCCTAGTTTAAAAAAAAAAAAAAAAGTGCGCTTTGGAAAGTGTGTTCCTCATTCTTTTGTAGTTGCAGCGATCAGAGTCATGAGTTAGTCTGAAATGTTAAGTTAGAAAAAATCGTGGGCAGTTATCTAGATGTTAAGGAAAATTAGATGGAGGGAAAGCTTCCTAGAGCGTCCTTTCATCAAGTGTGCAGACTGTATGTTTTATGTTACCATTAATTTAGAATTTCGTAAAGAACTGATGCGAAATATTTTAGCGGTACTTAAACATGAGACTTTGTAGCCAAAGAGCCACAGAATTTGCTAACAAATTCTATATAGGAGCTAATATTCCAAAGCGTCCACTAGTAATCAGATGTTGGCCAGTCATAGCCTATTGAAATACCTGCTCCTGTTGTTTCCCAGGGAAAATGCAGTGCATGCAGAATCCTTTGTCGTGGGAAAAACACAGGAAGCACAACATTGCAACATCTGCAGCTGCTCTGCCCTGCTGGGACTGAACTCTAACGTTCTGCATAGCGGAGATTAATATCCCTTAAAGATGCAAATGTCGGACAGGTCAGTGTCTTCACAGGCTTGTTTTTTCATGATATTGCGTTAGAGGATGTTACCTGCCTACGTGTAAACCAAGAGCTGTAGTTTCAGGCTGTTCAGGTAACAGGGACGCACTGCTGAATTGACTCGGGGGGGTACCAAGGAACCATTCCGCTCTGTCTCGGCGACAGAAACAAGACTGCCTGGTTTGCAGTACCTTGAGCACTTTCTAATGTGACCACAGAAACCTCCTCATGCATGGTGTCTCTGTTAAAGAATTTGTAAAAGAGAAGAGAAGTGGCCACGGTAATTTCTGCTACAGCAGCTATTTCTAATGGCCTAGTTATATCTAGAGATACCTGCCCAGCTTGACTTTACCCTCTCTAGGAACGGTAAGGAATTCCCCTGAGAACTGGAGTGCAGTGGGAGATAAAACTCCACATGCGACACGGAGTATTGTGTATTATAACACAACACTGTGTGTTATTACAACCCATCATTTGCTATTTTAAAGGGAGAATTTAAACGTTAGAAGCAGTTATGCTAATGTCCCTGGTATTAATTTGGCCAAACAGCATGGTGGAAACGGGAGACGTGGCACAATAGAGCCTTAAATCCGTGGCAATAAATTTAAAAAAAAAAAAAAAAAATCGCTTACCGGAAACGCCCCCAGAGACGTACACTGCTATGGTGACGGCCATCGCAAACCCGACGGACACAGTCATGGGCCCTCCGTGGGCTCCTCGGCTGAGGACGGCCTGTCCCACACACCCACATCCAAGTGCCTGTATTTTGAAAGAGAAGTGTAAAACTGTCCGTGTGACTGTCCAATGTCATGGGTTAGTTTGCAACTCTTCCTGCTGTCCAGGAGTAGCTGAAAATGTTGTTAAATAGTGAAGCAACGCTAGAATTGAGATGAGTGGCATTGCTGCCTTTGCTGCAATGAACGTTTTGCTCTTTCTGTTCCCCTGCTCTGTGACCAGGAAGAATGTCTGCTAATAAGGACCTCTCTCTCCCCAGAAAAGAGTTTTCAAGAACAATGATGGGATACAGGTCAGAACTTGAAGCCTCAGCAGGATCTCACAGGCACTACAGCAAATCTCTGCATCTGACAACAAAGAGGGATTTAATACTGTGTGGTAAGTTTTCTGTTCCAGATTGTTGTGATAAGCAATGAAAAAATTACTATAAACATTATGAAACATAGTTTAAAAAGCTTTCAGTGTTTAATGCTGAAACTCTGGAATGTGACAGGTTCCTGGAGAGTGGAGCGTGTGTTACTGTTATGCTGCCTTGATATCAAATATTGCTCTATCAAAAGATGAACTGTTAGATGTTAATATAGTTTACTTAAAATGGAGACAATAAATGAGAAAGTTGGAACAGGTAGAATGATTCTGAACCATGCAAGAAGAATCAAGACTCAGGGCAACACAAGTGAAAATCTGAGACTTCTTATAGACCAAGGCAAAGAAAAGAGAAATTGGGGCAAATCCTGGTGAAATGAGGCAAATAATGTTTGTAGCTTCATAGATCAGAGAGATTTTAAAGAAGTGGTTACTTACACTGCTGAAGTGTTAATTCTCCCTTCGCCATGCTCAGCTGGTTTTCTGCAAAAACTTAGGGCAGGGAATGTTCAGGGGAAAAGGAGAGGAGGTGTGGCAGTGGAGCACAACGGCTTAGCTTCAAGCATTTGTTTAGGTCCTGTTAAAGTTGGTGGGAAAGATTTTCAAAGATACAAAAGGCCTTTCCTTTAAGATAGATTAGCTGACCCATTTCTGCCAGAAATCAATTCGTGTCTTTGAAAATCTCCTTTTAAAATATATGCCTAAGTGCTTTGCTGCATCCAGATACCAAATAACATCTACAGTCTGAAACCTTTCCTTTCTCTGCAAGTATAATTTACCTGAATCGTACCATTTCTGGGATGTGACTAGATTTATCTTGAGCAACCTTCATTACTGTGATGTTCAACTGGATATATATATTATATATATTCTTCCTTTGATGGTACTGGTTTTTTTTTTCTTCCTATAAAATCATTCCATCTTGCCAGTGCAGTTGCTTTGGTTCATCTCCTTGCGTGGCTTTAGTGTTCTGCCGTTACTGTGTGTCACCAACGAGCGTGTGGCAAACATTCTTCCTACCTATGCGTATTTGAATACCTAACATTTCGTTATTTTCTAAATGCGTATTTTCAGTAGCAAGGCAGCTGCATTCAGAAACTGCAACGTCATGGGAAAATCTCTCCTGCCTTAGAAACAGATTGTACCAAAAAGATCTGGTGATTGAGGTTTAAGCAAGTCCTGCTAGAACAGATGCAACTTAACCAGGCAAAACCACACTTTTGTTTCCATCATTTCCCCAGGGGTTTTACCTAATCCCAAAATGTGAGAGAAAAGCTCTCCATAAAATGACGCTCTTAGCCAGGTTTGCGATGCACAGCAGTTCTGTTACAAAAGTGCCTCGAGACCGTGTCCTACACCCAGGTGCAGTTCTTGCCCGGAGGTTACAATCACGCAAGCAAACAAAACACTGGCTGGTGCCAAAGTCTGACAGCTGTCGGGTTACGTAAGCGTGGGTGGTGGTAGATAGCGGCAGTTTATTGGGCTGTGTAATTGGAAGTTACAGGACGTATTCCAGACCGCAGCAAACCGCGGCGCGATGGGAGACACAGGCGTACGCCAGGCATTCCCTCGGCGCTGCCGGTGTCGTACACCTCCCAATGCCAGTGGTACGCACAAGCGCGCGCACAGGTCTAAAACCAAACCAAAATCCATTTCCGTTGTTCACAGCTGACATGACATGGCTTTTTTTAAAGGTCATGTGAAACAATTCTACTCATCATGTATTTATATGTCTAATTAATATGGAAAGAATAAATATGCTGGAATTCACAAAGTTTACGATTAAAGCGCAAGTCTAGAGGAGGTGGGCTGAGCATGCTTCAGCGTTCATTTCCCAGGCTTCTCCAGGGGAGCACTCCAGAAATCGCACCAAGCAAGATTTAGTGAGAGATAGGGCTGAGACGCGGAGCAGGTTCGGTAGGCTGCTCTGGGGCCCCGTGTACGCTGGGACGCCGGCCGCACTCAGGCAAGCAGTCAGGTCGACAAGCGTGCGCTCGCGTTCTGAAACGGCAGGGACAAAGTTTTGCCGAGTCAAAGAAAAGGCTGTTCTTTGGAAAATATTATGCCTTTCTGTGAGGATGATGAAAAAAGTGAGCAGGAGCTGGAGAGATGGGTATAGGAAAAGGATAAGGGACAGTAGCCACATCTGCATATATTGACTCCAAATTCACAAGAAGAGGGAAGGAAATGACAGAGGCAGGCTGTGGCCTCCCTCCCCTGATTGCCAGAACTGAGGAGAATCAGTCAGAAACAGCTGTGTGGTCCTCTTGCATCAACCTGCTGCTCTGCACGTCGTAGGGAAACACGCAATCCAGACACTCTATTTTTGTGCTAACGAGTCTCAGAAAGCTGACTCCACAAACAAGATGCATACAAGGCAGCTTGAACGTAGCGGCGCTGGCCCCGTGCTCGGCAGACGTTGGTAAGTGACTGCCTGCTCACGGACGACGAATGAACACCACTGCAGGCGCAGTCAGCGCATGCCCGTTCTGGGACGGGGAAACTGGGAGCTGAACCTGCAGATCTGTCACAGTAATATTTTCTCCATCTGCTGTCATTTTAAGAAGGAGAGAAAAAAAATTTCTCATACCTACTGCAGCTAGGTTGACATAACTGGAAACTGTCACCTAATCATGTAATTACATGAGCAGCAATTTAATACCCTGTGAATCTTTGCTTGGCTGAGTTAAGATCAACTAGATCATCAGCTTGGAACTACACATTCTATGTTTCTAGGCCAAGCTCAGCCATTAGCTGCAGCCACACAAACTCACTGACTGAAGCAAGTGGAGTTGATGGGAGTTTAATTTACAGCAGAACAGAGCCAGGTCTCCTTATCTTCTCTTGTCCTAGCTTACGTTACCAAGTTTTCATCTTAGCAGTTGTCCTTAGCCTGAGCTGCTCAAATTTACTGGAGTAGCTTCAGTACTGGGTTTTTGTTCACAAAGTAAGTAGATTACTGTCATTAATAACACATTTGGGTGTAGAATAGCTGTCTGCACATTCTCTGCCAAAAAACTTCCTTCGTAGTCATTAGATCTTTGTCTTTGTCTTGCGTAAGAAGGCTAATGTGAGGAAAGGAACACAACTGGCCTCCTATGAGTATAATGTCCCGTTCCTCCTCGGAAGCTTGCAGAACCTTCTCTCTATCCCACTCATCCGGGAGACTAAAGATCACTTTGCCTCCATCGGTGCGATTTTCAGGATTTTTGTAAATGCTTGTAATAGCATTTTTTTGGTGTGAATAGGACCCCTCCACCAATTCACAGTTTTCTGCCCATGAAAACGAGGGTTGTTTGCAGTTTGCCGTAGTCTTGTACAGTTCCCCCTGGCCCCCCGGTAATGTTTCCGTATACAGTTTGAGTGTTGCTTACAAAAGTAGTAAATAAACTTTTCAGGTAAGAGTCTTATTACTAAATTGATGATGTTCCTTCTAAAGGTTTCTAATTTGGAGTGTATTTTACAACTAACTTTTACTTCCAAACTCTTTATTTACAAAGCAAGTCTGCTTAAGAATTTCTCTATTGCATTTTATAACAAGGTGTTTTATAACGGACTAGAAATGTATTTTTCCTGGTTTTGTATTGTGTAGGGTCTCAATTCAGACTGGGCTCTTAGCATTCTTTCAATAGGGACAGTAATGCTGACGGCAACAAAAATAGAAACGTGTTGTGCTTTAACCCCAGACAGCAACTAATCACCCCACAGCCGCTCGCTCACTCCACCCTGGTGAACTGGGGGAGAGAATCGTAAGAGTAGAAGTGAGAAAACGCGTGGGTTGAGATAAAGAGTTTAACAGGTAAAGCAAAACCCACGTGTGCAAGCAAAGCAAAACAGGGAATTTGTTCACTGCTTCCCATCGGCAGGCAGGTGTTCAGCCACCTCTGGGACGGCAGGGCTCCATCACGTAACGGTTACGTGGGAGGACAAGTGCCGTAACTCTGAACGTCCCCCCCTTTCCTTCTTATTCTCGCAGATTTTAATTTCTGAGCATGACACCGTGTGGTGTGGGATATCGCTGTGGTCAGCTGGGGTCGGCTGTCCTGGCTGTGTCCCCTCCCAACCTCTTGTGCACCCCCAGCCACTCGCTGGTGGGGTGGGGTGAGCAGAGGAAAGGGCCTTGCCTCTGTGTAAGCACTGCGCAGCAGTGAGGAAAACAACCCTGTATTATCAACACTGTTTCCAGCACAAATCCAAACAGAGCCCCACACCAGCTACTGTGAAGAAAATTAACCCAGCCGAAACCAGCACGGCACGTTAGAGCTGCTAAAATTCAGGGCATTAGCTTTGCAAGAATTCAAGCTGCAGGAAATTCCTGTTCTTCCAGGAAAGAGCAATCTTCATCTAATTTCATGTTTAATATTTGCTATCTTTTGTAAAATCGGACAGCGCTTAAGATCTTTGAGGTGAGATAAAAATACAGCTTACCAGTCAAGTAATTTTAAAGTACTTAAAAAGCACATGGCTCTTATTTTGTCATTAATTAAATGTTTAGTTGGGGGTGGGGAGGATTTCTATACATTGCAGTTTAATCAAACTTGGAGTAATAAAAAATCGCTATATCCGTTCTCCTGATGATCTCCTGGGACACAACCAATATCCTCTTGGGTTCAAATGGATTTCCCTTCATTTTTTTTTCAGACTTGCTATCTAATAAAATAAGGGTTTGAAAAAAACCCCTTATTATTTAGTTAATTGAATAGGATAGACATAAGCCTGAAAATGATTGCCATTTTGAAACAATTTTTTTAATGACAGACAGCATTACTACTTGGAGACATGAATGTAAATTTAATAAGGCTTTGGCTGAATTGTGTATGTAAAGCTTTTAAAACATATAAAGATCTGGTTCAAATTGCTCTGTGGGAAAAAATACAGTGAAAATATTGAGAGACAGACTATGCTGTGTTACATACACTGATACTTTTAAATTTTTATTATTGCTTTTGCACATGCAATAGGAGACAAATAAAAGCTTGAAATCACCTAGAGAGAATGCAAAGGTCTGCGTTCTCTCATATTTTATTATGATTAATATTGCACTCTTCATCCTGAGATACTAAAATGCTTTTATTTCCTGAATTATATAGGGCAACTGGCTTGAGTCAGTTGCTTCAGTGAAGATTACTTTTATTTTCTCACTCAGTTTTAGAAATTCAGGAGAGAAATGAAACATTTCATCTTCAGATACAAACTCTGAGGAGTGAAACATGGGCCCTTGCAAAGGGGCTAGGAAGAAAAGGCTCGGCAAGGGGAGAAATTCTTACCTAGTAGCTGCTTCTTCTAAGCCTTTTTCTGTTGGGAAAAAAAAAAAAAGCTGAATGCTTTCAATAGCAAAGAAACCTTTGAGGAATGGTTTAGAGGAACTGAGTCAAGTTTGCCTTTAAACCAGACCATGGATTGGAGAGCTCGCTAGAACTCCCTTTTGGCCAGAACGGTTTATGGAAGTGTTAGATCCCAAAGGTATAAACTCACCGCGTGGCATGAACTGCATTTGTTATCTTTTATTCTGTTCTCCAACTGTTTAGGACAGTTTTTAAAAGTTACTACTTTTATTACCTTTTTTAATTTGGCAAAACTTTTGAAAAAACAGCTGGTAACTTTGTGCCTGTCAAACAGAAATTCAAGTTTTGCGCTTGCTGTTGGGTGTTGGACGGATGCAAGCCTTCTGTGAGGCTCAGGGCCAGCACCTGCACTTCTGCTCTCTAGATGCAAACTTTCTGGAAAAAAAGTGTATCTGCAGAAAAAGGTCTTGGAAAATTTAAGTTCAACTTACTGGAACCTCTTGGTTAAAGAGTGAGAGCTGAGTTATGTGTTGGGGCTGATGTTGCGGAGATGAAGATAATTTTCTTTTAAAACTTTCGTGCAACACAGAACATCTGAGTCACCTGAAAGTTTAAAATGTCATATACTGGAAAACTTAAGTTTGTATTGAAAACAAAACATTTCCTGTGACTTTTCGGAGCTATCTGCTGTAATAAACATTTCAGGGTAAAAGAACAATTAGGTAACCTTCCTTTCAGTTCCTGCACACTGCTAACTATTCAGCTGAATCAATGAATGACTTCAGGGAAACAGAAGTGTTATCTAGGAAAAAAAAATGTAATTGATTTTGATAATAATAAAATTCTAGAAATCATACCAGTGTGCAAGAACATCCCCTTAACCTCAGCACAACTAAGGGCCTTCATTACCACTTTGACTTCTGTTTGTGATGCTGATTTAATAAAGTTGCAAGAAAGAGGAAGGATTTGCACATTTTCAGCAGAATTGTTATAAAAATTTCATGCCATCAAAATATATGCCACTGGTAGCTCTGCAGAAACAGAAGGGACTCTGAGTTGGTGACGACGGGGAAAGGAAGCGTCTTATTCCCACAAAATGAGTGGGCTTGGTCTGGAAGTCCAGGAGTAGATCCTGGGACATTGGACTCACGAGTTACTTAGGTATTTACTGCGTGTACTGTAGTGTTGCTGCCAGAGACCCCGACATACGGCTCTCTGTCACATACAAGCTGCTTTTCAGAGGGCAAACATTGCTAAGGCTCACCGTATTTGTGGTGTTATATAAGATTTTGAGTTACTCAATAAAACCTTGAGCAACCTTTTTATCTAGCTTTGGCAGACTTCAGTTCACTGTGGAAGAGCTAGTTATACAGGATTCTGTACTCCAGGAAATTCAGTGCTGATGGCAAACAAGGCAGCTGTACGAAGCTACTACTATTTAATTTTCTACCTCAAACAAAACTTTCTGTAAGCCATTTCATCCGATAAAAAGAAACAGTGTCCCTTTCACTAAAATGCAGAACAAGTATTTGCTTTGATGAAATATCATCATGTAATGAGGATTCTAACGCATGTTGGAATAAGGGATATATGTTACTGTACAGTATTGTAGTTAACATGCACTGGAATGTAGCGCCACAAAAACAAACATATGGAAAAGCTGTTTAAATGCTAAACTTCTGAACTGAGCAAATCCATGGAATGTCGCACTTAAAGATTTTTCAGGCAAGAGTGAACCCTGCAGCAAAGCAGGAGTGATGAAGTGGTCAGAATAGGAAAACAAGACAAAGCTGTTGATGAGCAAAAGATAAATAGCCTTCCTTCTCACTCCGTGGACTCTTTGCAGCGCGGGGTGTCGTGCATTCAGTTCTTGCTCAAGAGGCTCCCCACCGCCAGCTGGAGACTGAACTTTGGGATAGGAATATATACACATATATATACTCACTTGTCTTTATGTGGTAAATGGAAGCCTGTGTTCTGTCTCAGCAAGGAAGCCTACGCTGCTGTGGACTCAGGAGACACTGGCTCCTGCGCAGCTCCTTTCTGGGAAACTGCATTTAGTAAGATGCTCTTGAGAGTGAAATTGAAATACAAACGCAGTTAGGTGAGCAGTAGCCAGTAAAGGAAGCCACATGGCCCATTTGGCTTCTCTTTTTGGAACTGATCCAATTCAGATATACTTAATGGCGAAAGCCAGAGTGAATCCCATTTTGTTGGAGAGCGATACAGCCAAGTTCCAAAGAGGAAACACGGAGAGAAGCGTGATTCAAAGCAGAGAGGCAGTTGGATAGGTGAGTTCCAGACAGACTCACGGAGAAGTCACGTAAAGAATCTGTCTGATCCAGCATGGCTTCTTGACTCTTCTGTGCTGGCACCCAGCTGTTATCCCCCAGAGTATCCCGCAGGAGCCCCAAAAGGAAATGCACTGAACCAGGAGACATGTTGGAGAACAAAAAGCTCTCCAGACAGCTCTTTCTCCAGGGAGGCCTCGGGGGAAGCCCCAGCTATGGAAGGCTGAGGCTGTGCCGGAGACTGGGGAGTGTGCGTGCACACTGGGCCCTCTGCAACCATGGCACCAACGGGTGGGTGTTCTCCCACCTCAGGGGCCTGTGGCGTAGGCGTGGGCTGGAGGGACCAGTCCCACAGCTTGGCTCCAAACACACGGCGTAAACCCCACGTTACTCAGATCCATTTCCCAGAAACCAGTTGTATCCTAACTTAGGTTAAAACCGCAGCGCTCCATTTTTTTATAGAAATCACATAGGGGGTGAAGTGCAGCATTTTCTCAGCTGGATGGAACCTTATACAGTGAGTACAACATGGTTCAAACAGTAACCAAAACCACACACAATTTGCATTTGGTTTTGGACTGTACGTTTTGGGTTTTCTGCCCCAATTCTTGTTCCAGAGTGCAATTAGAGAAGCTGTGTTATGCCTTGGGGAATGATTCAAGGCTTGATACCAGACATCTCAGGAGGGATTGCTTAGGAGCATCTCCAGTCTGATCCACTGGACTGAGAATCCATTAATGGTTGGCACATTTCCTGCAGTTCTAGTGCTCACCTTCCATTTTAGTTTCATCTGAAAACAATTCAGTTTACGTGTTCTGAGACCATGCTGCAAGGCAAACCACAGCATATAAAGTAGGGATGACCAAGAGATGTTATCCAAACTGTGTACCCAGTGACTCTCTCAAATCTGTTCAGCGCTGCAGGCAGAGCCCTTCTCACCCCCAGGTGAAGGCTTGGGTTTTGCGTGATGAGCGATTTAACTTTCTAGATGTCCTGAAATTAATCTTACAGTTTGTACATTTGCCAGTTTGGAAAATAATGGTGCAAGGCTTGACAGTTACCAAAGATGGTACTTTAAGCTCTCAACAGTATGTGGTCTGTGATGTTGTCCTCCAGAAAAACAGAAATAGGTGAGGGTGGTGGAACACTAGCCCAGAGAGGCGGTGGATGCCCCATCCCTGGAAACGTCCCAGGCCAGGCTGGATGAGGCTCTGAGCAACCTGATCTGGTTGGAGACGTCCCTGCTCCTTGCAGGGGGGTTGGACTGGATGGGCTTTGAAGGTCCCTTCCCACCCAAACCCTTCTGTGATTCTATGACTCTGTGATCTAGGGGGACAGAATTTCAGCTGGTTAACTTCCAAAGGTGCTAGGTTGGTCACAAATTTGGGTATGGCCAGTTCGCACTGATGTCCAGACAGAGCCTGTGGGTTCGTCCCTGCCTTGCTCCCTGGCGCAGGTGCCTCCCGTGGCTGTGAAACCCACCGCAGTGATATGGAAAGGCTTTCAGCAAAGATCTGAATCAACTGTGCTGTAGGCCGTGAACTCTCGTCTCGCTTTCACTTTGTAGCGTGATTAAGAGGTTAGTAATAGGATGGTGGAAGAAAGCTGTCACTTCTTTTGCGTACACGGTGTCTGTTTTGCAGGGATTTCTGCCCTCTGACTTAGCAGGGTGCCCCTTTCATTAGCTCCAATTTAAGTTAAGGCTTTAATATTTATCGGTTCTTAAGGAGAAACTACTTAATAGCTGACAGAGCCTAAAAGCAATAGCAATAAATAACAGCAGAAAAGTCAGCTTCTTCACAATAACAGCTTTGTACTGCTGCTAACGTGCGCAGTATAAACGTCAACTGAGGTATCCAAGCACTTGGGAAAGCTGCAATTTACTCTTTGTGAGGCTCTTCTCCGCTTTAAGCCAAGGTTGAAACTAGAAAGGGTAAGATAGAATTAAGAAACTTGAATTATCAACAATAATTTTGTAGCTTCACTTGCTACCGTATTGATATGGTGAATGTACTAGAAAATGGGCTCTGGGTTTGCATTTCCTTCTAGTCTTGCACGGCAGGACATTAAATAATAGCATTTGCGGTCTAATCTGCGCTTTAATACATTTTCTTCACTTGCTTAATTGTGTTAATGGAAAGAAGAGGATGATCTTGCGGCGAGGACAGAGTACTGGAAGTCAGGTGATCTGGGTTATATTCAGAGCTCTGCCACAGGCTTCCTGTGCAGTCTGCTGTAATCAGGTTTGCTAACATATGAAATGAAGATAATGACATTTCCCCTCCTTACCAGGGTGTTGTGACACTTAATTCATTAATGTTTGTAAAGTGCTTTGTGCTCCTTGCTTCCAAATGTGCTCCTTCCCGTCAGGATGTCTTACGGGTGGTATTAAAATGGAGAACAACGTTACTTTAGTGCCTGTGCACTGCAGTGGGCTGAAATGTAGTAAAGACCATCACTTTCGTGTATTTTACGAGCTACTGGAATTTTTTAGATTACTTACTTGAAATTTAGCTAATACAGTTAGAGTTGTAAAATACACTATGTCAGTTCTGTGCCTGCTTCCTATTTTTGTCTGTTGTTTCATTATGATGAAATATTTAGCAATAAGCAAGACTGTCTTTTTCAGACTAAAAGGAGGAAGAAAGAGTTTGGCACAAATATTCTAACTGCTTGACTTCCAGCTCTGCTACTGAGCCTGCTCTCTACCCTAGTAAATCACCAAGGAGCTCTGCGTCCAGTGCAAAATGCACAGAAAAATTGCCCAAGAAATTAAGTTTAAAAAATCTGGGAATATGAAAATGGGAAGTTTTGGTATTCCCCTAAATTGTGGCAGCACTACAAGACCAAGCAACTGTACAATTTATGTAGTACAGTTGAAAACAAAACAAAAAATAGTGAACTCACAAAAATCTCTGACGGTTCCGCAATGCAACTCCCAGTAAATTCACTACAAATCCCACAGCTAAAGTTCTGTATTGCACAGGAAAATAACTCAGCAGAAATTCTCTTAATGTGCAAGACTATGTTTGTTAAAGCAAATGGAAGCTGTGCATAGACCTGAAAGTAGAATAAACTGCTGAGTGTGTTGAAAACAAAAGCATGAGTATTATTAACATTCATTGTGCATATCTGGGTTTTTCAGAATGTGGTAGTTCACTGAAATTCCCCTCCTCTATGAAATCAAATGCTTATCAGACAATTGTAATACATAAAGCTATCTGTTTTTAACAGCCAGTGATAATTACAGGAGGTGAAGAAAGGAATTACAAACTTACCGTAAATAGAAGCAATTCATTCAGGGCTGCACAGCGTTTGTCAGGCAGCAACCACGCTGCTGGTACAGCGCAAGAAAAAGCGTACTTGTCCCTGTACAAGCACTGTCCAACATTAGATTAGGAGGAAGAAAGGAAGGCAGCTGACACTTACTATCAATATAAAAGTTCCCAGGAATTCCGAGAGGGCTTCTTTCACCAGGCTGTTCTTCAAGGCTAATTTCTCCTTTAAACTCCTTTTGCTTTTCCGGCTCATTTTGGCTTCTTCTGCTGCTCTGGTGTCCTAGTTACAAATACACACAAAATTTGTTCTGTATTCGTCCCCGCTCCAGCTGAACTTTGACACTTTTACTTATACATTGAAATATGAGATTTCATCTTGCACAGCCAGTGAAATCATCTGACTGCAGGCATTGACAGAACCAACTCAACATGCCCTAACAATTCATCATGAGTTTTCCATCCTGTGCCTTCTCTGACTACACTTCTATTTATACTGGTTAGATAATACCAGTAAGTTCACAATCAGAACTCTTCTTTTTTTTTTCTTGCAGAATGGATTAATCATTACCTTTCCTGCTATGTTACTACTTTTTTTTTTCCCTAGCAAAAATGATAAAGTGTTGTTCCTGTCACCCTGATCAAGAAAAGAGAAACCACAAAGTATGGAACCAAAATATGGGTGAAAATTTCTCTCTGACCTAGATTTGGATTTAAACCATGCTACTATTGGCTGTCCAAAAACTTTTCAAGGGGAGGTTGTAAAAGAGAATGAATGCTTGTGAGAATGCTGTGCTCTGCCCTGTCAGCAGAAGCTCTGGTCTCACCACTTCGGAGGGACTGCAGCGGCTGATGAGGAATCTTACCTTGGTAGCACCTTGAATTTCTATATTGACTCGTAATGCTCTTTCTGAACTAAATGCCGTGCTCTCTAGTGACCTGACCTGTTTACGAAAGAGCAACGAGGCAGAATAGATTAGGAACATCTAATGCAATCTGCTTTGGTCCAGTGGCTCCCTATAGTGCAGTATAGGCGAGCGAGGCCTGGAGTGACTATACGTCTCCAGTCTGGTTAGCTTAAAAGTGCCCAGGTGCTACAATATGAAGCATTATAATATTATTTTCCATGGTCTAAGACACAAAGTTGCTGAATATCTCAAAGAATTGAGCCTCCTAGGGAAAGATATTACACTCTCTCAATCTCTTCAGCATCTTGGATGCTTTTATCAGATGTGATACGGGCTTGTCTAGCGTGCCGTCTGTGGATTCACAAGTGTCTGCTGCCGTTGACTTGCCACCAAAACCTTAGCCCAGTTCTGGTACATGATTTTGGCATGTGTTGTAGAGGATTGGTGCCTTGGTTTGTATCTGTTCTAAGCCTTTTTCACCTTGGTGGTAAATATGTTTAGGTCTGTTAATGCTCTTGCCTGCTGTGAATAGGACAGAGCTTGGCAGGACTGGGCAAATGGGCCACTTCTGTTGTCCCATCAGTGTCTTCCTGGCCTCAAGCTAGGGCCTGAGCTCTAGTCACCTCGCCACCACAGTCTCATCCCTTCACCACCCAGTTCACCCTCACCACCCAGGTTTGACTCTTAACTGCTTTTCCATGCCCTGTTACTCACCTCTCTCTGCCTCTGTGTTCAAATACCACTCTGCCTTTAGCTGATTCGGAAAACGCTGGCCTGTGGAAAGCCACATTCTGACGACTTCTGAGATGAGCGCGTCTGCAGCGGTGCGGCGGGAGCCGGGGTGAGCCCCTGTGCAGCAGCAGGCACGCTCTGTCGGAGCGGTGCTACAAGGTCCGCGCTGCGGGCACTCACACAGAGAGCTGGGAGCTGCCGCTGGGACGCCCCTGAAAATGGCCTGTGCACCATGGGTGGAAAACCTTTCCCCTGTACCGCTGCAAACAAAGATATTATTCAGGAACTTAATTATCACAGCATGCTGAAGTACATGTTTATTATGTCTGTGAGAGAGGTCTTTCAGAATTACGTATCAAGTAGAACTGAGGGAGGATGCTAAGGAGGCCGTTCATTACAGCAGGAATGAGATAAACCGCTTCCTCTCTTCCAGGAAAATGAGAAATAAATAAATACGCTTATGAAAGCAATTTTTAGTTGTCTGTCCATAGCAGTTCTTTCTGTTACGCAGATGCAGGTCTCCTTCACAAAGTAGTATGCAGATACTCCTTAGTTTAGTCTCATAACACCTGTGAAGGCATTAACTACTTTTCAACTATTTTCAACTAACAGCAGGGCAATAACATGTCAGAGACAGAAACCCCTACTCATTTGTTTTCGCGTTGCCTTCCTAATAACAGTTCTCTGTCTTTGCAGGGTGGAGAACTGACACAAGTGTGTGTAGTTTACATCTGCTTTCTTCAGATTTTCTTCAATACTTTATAGAAAACACATTATTTAGCTCCATTTAGCTCCATTAATAAGAACTGTGATGCAAAGTTAGCTCCATAACCGGATTCAAGGAGATGCTCCAAGATAGTATAGAAGAACAGAGATGATTGCTCCCTTTGTAAATCCTTCCAGCTTTTGACAATTGGCAATTTAAAGTCACTGCCACACTTTGGAATAATTTTCAAACAAAAAAGGGGGCAACACAGAAAATTTGAATTAAGTTTCTTCTTTTACTGTATTCAGAAACGGGTTCTAAACCCAAATCTAACAAATATGTACGTAGCGTTACAAGAAAGACGAGTAGCATGTAAAGATAAGCACCGTGAAAGCTTCAACCTTAATTACTAACTCACAGGATGCATGCTTTTAATCACACGCCGTGGACCACCTGGCAGAACAAGAGAAAGGATACTGGTTGTGCCATCCCTAAATATCAACAACTGTGGCGTCGGAGGGAAGAAGATGCAGGCATCCTTCAAAAACGGAAGTTGTATAGAAGCGAGGAACATAGAAAGAATATAAACTCTGTCATATTAAATGTAGAATCACAACAGAGCCGTCCAAAAAGATTTTAAGATTTTGCCAAGAATGTGGAAGTAATAATTTAAACTTTTAAAAATTCCATTGCCAAAGGAGTCTTGCAAGACAGTAAGTGAAGTTACAGAAGATGAAAGGGTGCATGAAGCATTCAAGGTGGCTAACTCCATAGCTAAAAAACTAAAATAAATATTTGCCTTGCTAAAGAACCAAAAGTTAGGTGGGCTGAGCATGAGGAACTGTCCTAAAATGAACTGTCAGTAGGAAAGACTTCAAGGGAAATTGATAAGTTAAGCAGTAACTAATTGCTGGAGCTGTGCCGTGTTTCCGCCAAGGGATTCAAATGGTTAGCTCCTGAAGAGCTAGTGCCAGTGGGTTGTTTTTCACTGAACTCATCCTAATGCCAGCAAAATACAACTCAGGAAATGTGCCACTGATCCACCGGTCTTTCAAAAGAGCCCTCCAAGGGCGATCATGGGAACTACAGAACTGTCAAAGTGACTTCTATACCAGCAAAATTAGATGGACTGTGGTAGAGAATAAAACCCATAGACACACAGATAAAGCCGATACTGTGTAGAAGCAGCAAATGGATTCCGTTCAGAGAGGTTATGCCTCACAAATCTACCGGCATTCTTTAGAGACGTCCAAAACCACATTGATATTATTGTTCATGCTTGAACGTGTGATCAGCGTAACCTCAGACTGCAAGCCTACGACCCTTGGGACCCTTACCCCAAGGCAGTATGGACTGACGTACTTCTTCTCTTCACTTGGATTCAAGCAGAGCAGGAATTCACCCAGTGTATATATCGTAACCATTTTATAGTAATCTTCACTCCTATGGAAACAGCAAAGTAGAGAATAATACACACAGCTCCCACAGTTTAAATCCCGTGGGTAGCAGAATATACTACATTTTTAATAGCACATTATTCAGAGTATCACATAAATTGTTATTACTGATGTAATAAAACCTAAACCAACACAGCTGGAGAGACCAAGGCTATAAATACACCATATATTTTTTTGTATTGGAATAATATGGGCCAAATAATTTTTAAATCTAAATCCACCGATTTTAGTTGAATTAGACAAAGTCTGAATGTGTCCTTACTATAATTCATGTCCCTGGTCAAATGCCTTTGCCTAGTTTATACTTATGTTTTCATACAGAAACGGCTGCATGCTCCTTAAAGGACATTCTCCATGTTACAGCTTGATCCTGCTGCTGGGGAACGAACAGAAAAAAGTTCAGGTGAGGAAGATCTGAACGCCCTGCAATTCAGCATGCTAAAATTTTGAGAACCTCCTATTTTTTTAGTTCTCCTGTTTTCCGATCGTTCCCGTCTCCGCTGTAGTCCTTGGTGACAAAGTGCTCACGGGGGCACACATCTGTCACGGGCAGCCCAGCGCTAGCTGAGCCCACCCGCGCGCAGGGGCAGGGCGCACGAGGTGACCCCTGGAGAATGTCTGTCTTCTTTCTTCTCCGCTTCTGCGATCTCAGTCCAGGTCATGAAACAGGAGGTCAAAACCACACCACATATGTGTGTTTAGTTTGCTGATAATCTTTAAGGCTCGATTCAGAGCCTGTTGAATTCTGCTGTGGCTGATGTCCGAGAGAATTACACTGGACTTTCTCTAAAGCAGAACCCAAAACTTCTATTTGTTCTTGACTGGCTGGGCACACCATCAGGCCTCAGCGCGTAGCTGATGTCACTGCATGTATATATATTACATATAGTCGTATAAGTGATGATAGTAAATGTTAAAATCTGTGGTACAGTCTAGCGCAGGCCCCGAGAGTTACCAAGGCAGTTTAATCTCTGCGATAGCCACGCGGGCATCGCGGGGCACAGATAACATTCCGCGCCGAAGGGCTCCGTGACAGGGCTGGCGGTGCTGGCGAAACATGAAAGTGGTGTGGAAATGCTGTGCAGATGGTGACGTGCACCGGCGTTATCTCCTGCCCCTCCTCCTGAGCGCGCTGGATGCGGTTCTAGTAGAAGCTTATCTGGTAGGTTACAGTGTGGGCAGGTCTGAATGCATCCGGAAAGAGGCTGGTTTGGTACGAGAAGAATTTTGCTTTTAAGGAATAGACCACTTTAGTACAGACAAACGCTTCGTCGCAGCCAATTCCCTGCTCTTTCTTCCTGCACATCCCCTTTTCTCGAACAGTTAATGTACATGAGAAGTAAATGTAAGGGAAGAATACAGACAGCATGCTCTTTCTAAAATAACTCTTTACTTTTCCAAATTCTTTTTAAAAAGCCCTCAAAATGGAGATCAAAACTTTAAATTCAGCTTTGCTGTTAAAAACAAAAAAGGATATAAGATGAAGAAAATCTCCAAGGTTTTATTTATTTATCCTCTGTCCTATAGAGGATAAATTTATCTTATTCTATTTATAAGAATATCGGATTGTCAGGCCCAGTTCCTTTGGAACTCTCCAGTCAAGATTTTTTAATGAAAAAAAATTGTTCTGAGGTTCCTAGCAGACCCTTTGTAGGGTGTCCTTAGGAGTGGACCCAAGCAGCAATCTTTTTTTACTTCTCTGCAGTGCCTATATTCATTAAGGTAATGAAGCTATTAATTGAATATGTAAGTCCAGGTAATTAAATCTAAGACTTATTTCTTTAGTTTAAAGGGTAATAATAAAAAATTTAAACTTGCAAACTAGATTGCACATTTAGTGATGATAAATGCGATCTGGAAAGTGCAATATTCCAATATGAATTAGTTAATTGCATCCATTCATTAGGTGATATACATTAGCAGAAGGTCAATCCATTTGAGGCCCGATGTGTTTTAAAAATAATAAATTCAAAAATTGAATAGAAATTGAAAAGAAATTAAAAATGGAAAGGTTTTTTATATATTTAAATTCAGAATAGGATCCCTCCAACCAAGAGCACATTGCCTGTAACCTCACCGTTAACGGCACGTGTTCCGTACAGCACCGTCCCGAGGCACTGCTGCGTACGCTCTGCGGGAGAAGACGGGTGCGATTTTGCTAAATCACTGGGCTAAACCACCCCGCGGCTGCGAGCTGGACGGTCTCAGGCCGTTCCCAGACGAAACTGCGTAACAGGCTCACCGCGTAACTGGCAAAACCAGCCTTCCGCACAGCGGTCTAGCGAGGGACCAACCGCCGGCTTCCATTTACCAGTTTTGAAAGTGACCCAGTTATAAAGTGAGTCAACCACTGACAGTCTTTCCAAACAAGTTCTGCTGTATCACTGTCACGGAATTATTTGCGGCTTGCTGAAATCCTTAAATTTGGGTTTCAATTTAGGACTGAATTTGCCATAGCAGCAATCTACGGTCCTACTGGGTCTAAAACAGCCAGTATCATGGGTAAGAAGACTGATCTGTTTGACTCATTTTTAGTAAAAATTACGTTAAATCAAGTTTTCTTTATTAGTCACCCCTGGATTTTCAGTAATAAAAATGATTGTTCTTGAAATCAGCATTTTTCTTTTACATTAAAGGTAATGTAGAAATAAGGAAAATAAAAGGCGATTTCCTTTTGTTTCTTTAGAACTTGAAATATATCCAGACTCACTCCTAAGCAATTATTAATAAGATTCATAACATGAACACAATTAATTTGCTGGAATATTTGAAAGATTTCTTAAATAATATTTTACAGGATCATCACAGTGTTGTGGATGTTGCTTTACAGATAATGTTGCTTACGTGTACAACAATATTTTTACTTTATACGTATAAAATAGCTTCATCTGGAGCAAGGACCGCTACCATTCTGCACACAATTCAAGGGCCATAATTCTTAAGCGATTTCAAACAGTGAGCCTCTTTCAGATGATCAGGCTTAGAGACATTTAGAGAATTGATTCAATTAACCTAGAGGAAAAAAAGTGCCAGAATGTGTGATTTATGTTTGAAGACAAATTAAAATACAAGTATCTCCTGAAGACCATTGCTGCCATCATGGTCAGTAATGAAAATAGCAGGCAATTAAAATAGGACACCGGAGGGTGAAGCTTTTACTCTATATATCAGAAAATGAAGTTCAGATTTTGTAAGTGGACATCTGAGCTGAAGAATAACTTAGTGGAACTTTCTTTTTGGTCTCTATTTTCCCCCGAAAGTGATTTCTAAAGCATATAAGAAATAGGAAGGGACGTTTGCTGAGGCAAAGAGAACAGAGGAGTAGATGCTCTCAACCAATACTGAATTTGTACGAGGAACCAGGGATATCCTTGCTAAATGGTAGTGGGACAACAGAGAGAAATATATATAAAAAAAGAACTTACAGATCAGATTGGAATCATTTTGGGGTGGGTTTTGAAGTTGACCTTGACATGAATCACTGGAAGCGCTTGACAGAGTGATGTGATTCAGTTCCTTCAGGCGTGTGACGGAGCGCTGGCAGTCTGGAGCCCGCTATGGGGCACAAGCAATAGTCACAGCCTGGAAGGGGTGAGAACAAAGAGCTCGGTGGTGCTGGAGCTGCTGCAGCCCCTCTCCGTGGCAGCGGTCTATCAGGACATGCTTTGGTACAGCTCCTCTGCCCAAAAGAGGTATCTGAGAGACACGCGGTTGCACTCAATCCTCTAGTTTTGTGGCTTGGCAGCGGGGACACAGAGCAGGAAAATACGCGTACTCTGTCGGAGCAACCCAGCAATGCCTTAATTACATCTGTGTTGTCGTCGGCACTGCAGCTCTGTCTCGTGCACCCTCTCCAGCTGCCAAAGGTCCCGTTGCCATCAGGTGGTGTTTGCATAAGCAACCTCTACGTCCCTGTCCATAAATAATGCCAGCGCGTGGGGGTGGGTGGAGGAACGGAGACTTGTAAATGGAACAACGGTGTTTCTTCAAATGATACATTCGGATTGATCTAAAGATAAAATTAAAACTCCTCAGGAACAATTTTGATCTTGGCTATATACTAGCCTAAATTCTAACACTGAAGTGAGAAACAGAGTCACTTGGTTGTTCTTCATTTTTTTGACAGCCATTTCTACGCCAAGGGTGAAGATGGTAATATCTTCGGTGTTACAATCTGAAACCCAACAGATTTGTTTCCTGATTTGCCATCTAAGTAGGAGTTTAATTAAAACCCATTCATGTGAGAGAAAATAAGCCAATCTGACTTAATTGCCAGTTGATTTAGTATTGCCAGTTCACAAAAAAAAAAAAACCAAACCAAACCAAAACAACAAACCCCAGAAACTACAGGGCTGCAATAAGAATAAGTGGTTTCTCTGCCCTATGTAGGTGTTTAGGGACCCCAGAACTCAAGCTGAACCTGGGGTATTGCTTCTGTTCTTTCTCTTCTTGGCAATTGTTGTACTCACTTTTTTCTTTCACAAATGAATTAGTTTACCTCTGTATTAATTGTTACTAGTGAGTTATTGCCCTCATGTCCAAGGCAATAAGGGTCATAATCCCTTCCGCAAAGAAATTTCGTTAAATGTTAGATTTCACTTGCATGATTTGAAGCCACGACTCAATTTGCTGTCATAAAGTAGCCAGCGTAGTGCCGGAGCACTGGAGCAGCTCGCCAAGCTGGACTCATCAGCGTGTCCAACACAGCGTTACAGACCTCGCTCCTCATTCCGTTTGGCAAAGCGACGGTTGTACTTAATGAGAACCTGCTCATGTTCTTGGCACTAAGGCCGGCATCGTTGTCTTCCCAGGTGGTAGAAGAGGAACCGCGGTTGGCCACTTGCTGTTGGGAAGAGCGACGGCACGCATCCCCGGTGTTCTTCTGGGGAGCCGGCTGAAGCCCAGGAGCCTGCAGCGCAGTAAGCGCAGCGCTGGTCTCCGCTCGGGGAACGCCAGCGAGGCGTAGGGAGCAGTTCAGTCTAAAGGTGGTCAGCTCCGCGTGCTTTTGCAAACTGAATTGCTTTTAGATGCCAGAGGAATGTGGTTTGTGTGACAGGTAGCTGATGGAGGTCGCTGAAGCAGCTGCGGATTATGTGGGTTTGAACTGCTTCTCCACAGGCACTGGAATCCCTTCTCACCAAAATCTCCTGAACTTTATTAACTTGATTTAATAATGAAACCATTATAGTTTCCTCTTTCCTGAAACTTGTCTACGTGCCGTCTTTTGACGGCGCACATTCCCACTCTGATTTATTTTAAAACAGCTTTTAGGTGGTGTCATCCTTGTGATGAAGTGTTAGGTCTGGGTTGCCAGTGTGCCATTAAAAATTGAATTTCTGACGTTTAAAAGTCTCACTCATCCCAAGTGTCACAGTTTGACAGCTCTGCATGTCACATTACAGCACAGCGTTATGGATCCATTTCCTCTGTTGGGGCGGGTGGGGGGAGATGAAAAATGGGAGAAAGCAAGATCTGCAGTCTCTTTCTTCACAATTGAGCTATAAATTTAAAGAAATGCGCACGTTAAACCTGAAAAGACTGAAATGGCACTCTGTATCCTGTGCTGTCTGTCTGTGGAGAAGCAACCGTTGTCCTGTGCTCCTGTACAAACACGAAGAGACGGGCTGGGACAGCCTTCTCAATTGTCTGTGAACTGGTAAAAGACAGAGCAAGGAATATCTATGGAATCCACAAATGGATAACATCACAAAACCAAAACATGCCCGGATCCCATTGTTTATTCCTGAGTAGGTCAATAAAAAGGTCAGGTGGGGTATTTCTTGCTGCTTGGTTTTGCCAGCTCTAAACAGCCATGCCTTTGGTGTCCTTTCTCTGTTTATCTATCCGCAACGTGATAACTTCAAAACATGACACCCGATCGGTTTCAGAATGTTGGGAGTGTTCGCATCAGCAAGCAGAACTTTTATCGATTTTGCCTAAAGTAACAAAAATGGACTGGGCTTCATGCTTTCCACCTAGCAGTGTTGACTGGAGAGTGCGTAGGGCTTTGACCGTAAATTTCTGACGTCCATCGGTCTGGCCAAGGGCGCAAGCCCAAGCCGTCGGCCGTTTCATCCGGCAGTGAGGAGTCTGAGACGGCGAGCGGTGGCACCTGGCGCTGGCTGGCTGCTGACATCCCCCTCACCGCTTGCAGGACGCGGGCTCCCCCCCAAAAACCAAGAGCTGGGAACAGGTGGTTGTTGCTTGAAGAAATTACTCTGCTCTTTAGGCCCCTTCCTTTTGCAAAGAACTTTAAAGGGAAGGAGAGCGCCGTGAAGGGCTTGCCCTGGCAGGGACCACCCGCTCCATCTGGCCGCCGGGCGGGAAGATGGCGACCCCCGCCCGCCGCAGGAAGATGGCAGGCGGGGAGGGGAACAGGCCGGCCCGCGCAACCTTCGCGAGGGCAGACGGGGAGTAAGCGTGGGGCCCGGCGGAGCGGGGCGGCTCGGAAAGGCGTAGGGCGCTTTTCGGGGAGGGGAGGAGCGGGCGAAGCGCGGCGCTGCCCTCCGGGCGCGGAGCCGGCGGGAGCGGGCGGGCGGCGCGGGGCGGCCGGCAGGGGGCAGCAGGCGGCCGGGGATTGGCGCCGCGGGGAGGGCGGGCGCGAGGGCGCCTGCCGCGCGGCCGGCGGCGGGGGCGCGCGGCCGCTTCGCTGGCGGCTGCCGCGGGGGGAAAAAAAAAAAAGAAGAAAAAAAAAAAA
>WHYT01016659.1:48792-237752 GCA_009806455.1 Tetrax tetrax | reverse complement strand
TTCCAGTAAAATTGAGATGCCAGGGGAGGTGAAGGCAGATCCTGCCGCTCTGATGGCATCCCTGCATCTGCTGCCTTCTCCCGCTCTCAACCTGGAAATCAAGTACACCAAGGTAAGTTGTGCTCGTTTGTTCTGGCAGGGAGATTCGTGGCTTTCCCTCCAGAGGAGGGATTTTTTTCTTAAAATCGGTTTCATTCCGCATTAACCAACTTGAGTGTAGAGATAAAAAAAAAACCAAAACCTGCTAAAAGGCTGCCTTGAATCTGCAATAAAGGAAACGGATTTTTACCGTGTAATCATCTGAAAAATCACGGGATAACAGAAAAGCAAATTAGATCTGTTGGGACCGGCTTTGCCACTTTACTTCTCTTTAAACACAGTATTTTCTACAAAGCCATCAGGGTTTATTTTCAGTGCAAAAATCAATAGTTCCCAAGTACGTTTCAGATGCTTCTGATGTACTTCAGAGAAAGTTACTATACATACCTGTATATCTCAGTCAGAAAATAAAAAATGTTTTCTTTCTTGGATTGCCCTGTGTGCCCAGGGGACTCTTTTACAATTCCTGGAGGGCTCTTAATGCTGCCAGGTTGTTACAGCACTGGAACAGGTCTCTGCTAACTTCCGTGATACTTGAATCCCTGAACAGCATTGCAAGAGGGCACACTTCTTCCTACTAACCTTTAAAACTGATTTTCATAAAGAGAGGGTAAAGAACAAACCCATTGTGTCAATGGAGAGAAATCTGCTGTTTGAATTTGGATTTAAAAATTCGTTGACATATTTTGAGTCTCTGCGTCTTTGGTTAAAGAATGTTTTCATTTCGGCTGGAGAAGTTTCAAATGTATAAACAGATTACAATGTGTCAGACTTTGTTTCTAATTACCGGGTAACTTAATAGGAAAATAAGCACATCAGCACTGGAAAAAGGTGATAACGTTTTTATCTACTGGAAATACAACTTCAGGAGCTTTAAAGCTGATAGGAAACTCATTTTGGCCAATGTAGTGTAATTTTTTCCTCTATATCATCACTTTAAGAGCTTTTCATCTCTTCTCTTTTTTTAAGCGGGTGCCACAACTAATTTGTCCTCTAATTTGTTACAGCAATTCCATGTTCTGGGAGAATGTCTCGGAGGAAAGTCAACTATTTTAGATTTCACTGCATTTTAATGCAAACTGCAATATGCAAATTAAAAGATGCGTATGGTTTTTGGCATATAATTTCTTTGAAAATAGTTTAAATGCGTAAGGAATGCAGTCATTTGTTGTTGTGTGGGGTTGCACTTTGGGAGCAATCATACTGTGCAAACAGTATTTGGCATGAATTTTGCTTATTGCTGGTTTCAGAGTAAAATACACTTCCAGAGTGTTTGGTGGATCAGACTTGAGAGTCGTATCACAGTCAGCTTGCATAATAAGTGTTCTTGTTCTAAAACTAGAGAACTGGTTCTAAAAATCTTTGAAAAAGATATCAGCAGTCCTAACTTCCTATCTGTGGGAACGTAAACTGGATAGTAACCTTTAATAATTCAGAACACATCGTGCCATCATCTCAGAAATATGTAAGATGTTACATATTTCACACTAATGGAACAAGTGAAAGAAAGTTATTTTATTTCAATATTAAGCCAAAACCAACAGCAACATGTTTCTTCGAAGCTTGGTTTTGAGCTATCAGGTAACTCCTGGTTGCTTTTGAGAGAAATTTGGTTTAGGACAGGTATCGAATATTTCACTTGGCACATCCTCTGTCTCTGTTTTTCTGTCTGTCTCGCTCTTCCCTCCTTTTTCTCTTCCTCTGCAGGAAATACAAGTGATTTATAGATAACCAGAGTCTTCAGCTTGGAGTCTTGTCCTGGGCAGGACTTTTATCCAGGATCCACTTTCCCACCTATTACAAAGAAAAACAATCAAAAATGAAATAATGGATTGTAACTTGATTCTTTCTTTTGGAGGAGTGGTCACTTCATGTCTTAAATGACAAACAACTTCCATAAACAATAAATAACATTAGACTAAAGCACTTAAGCAAAAAAAACCCCAACCGCCCCAAACCTTGTAAAATCAGACATCTGTAAGCATTCCTAGCAGCCTCTCTCCTGCTTGTTAGCTGAGAATTTTAAATACACGAGCAGGACACGGAATTCTTGAACTCCTTTTTACAGCTGTCTCTGGATGTAAAATCTTAACCATTTGGGAGTTAATTCTTTATGAAAAGTAGAGGTGCCTGTGAACATTTAAACGCAGTGAAGTAATTTTAAAATATGTTTTGCCAATTAAATTCCATTTCTGGAATTCTAAAATTGGGAAACAGACGGTTTTGTTAGGATAGAACATGTTAAAATTCCAGGACTCCCTAAACGAGATTTGTTAAAGATCTGCAATATGTACCGGAAAATGGTACATTTATTATTCACTGATCTTTAAAACACTGCATTATCCTTGGAATTACTACAAAACTCCTTCCAAGAACATAGATAAAAGAAACACTTCCATGTCATTTTCATGTGTTTGGTTATTTAGCAGAATTACTGAAACCTCTGGTAGGTTTACTGAAGTGAGCAGAAAACTGTGGTTTAAGTCCTTCCGATCTGTACACCTGATGTAGCACACAGAGGCAATGTAGTTGTCCATTGGTCAGAGAAAAGATATTTAATTAGTGATGAAAATTACATGATGCCATGTTTTTATGTCAGACGCGCAGCAGTATCTATAGTGACTTCAATACTGGGAGTCAGCCTATGCTTCTTTAAAAAAAAAAAAAACAGGCATTAGAAATATTTTCCCCAGCTTTTTCATACCTTGGCATGGTCTCTGTGAAAAGTGTTTCAGATGTGCGTAATAAGACTTGGTGAATAGGATGTGAACCAGACATGAAGATGAGCGTTCAGGCACACAGGGTTAAGTTTTTCTGGGTGGCTGGCAAGTATGAAAATGGCTACAGTCGGGATTATCTCTCTTTTTGTTGTGATGATGCTTTAATTCTGTACTTGTTCGTGTTTGGGGAGGGAGCGCATGTGCGGGACGGGATCTTGCAGCGTTGTGTGGAATCAGGGTGTTCCGCAGCCCCGTGGCACAGCAAGCCCCCTCACACTGGTGCTGCGTGCTGGCAGCGCTGCGCTCTGTGCGTAGGGGAGCGCGTCGGTAGGAAGGGGATCTAGCCCTCCCCCTGCCAACAAGTCATGCTTCTGCAAATGCCAGCTTTGTGCCAGAAACTCTCCTGGAGCGGGCTGCTCCTCAGAGATCAGATGTGTGAGACGAGCCGTAGCGTGATGTCCGGGAAGGACACGTTAGTAGCATGCTTTGTACAGGAAGCACGTCCCTGATGGCTCTGAGAACCTGATCGCTTCTGGGGGTGATCAGGCGGTTCTCAGCTTAGCGTTAGATTTGTGCCCCCCTCTTTTGTGCTCTTCCTTCTCCCTCCTGAGACGTGCGCGTCTCCCAAGTAACCTGACAGGAGACACGGAGTCGGCCCAGTGGACTGAGCCCTTTGCAGTGCTTTCCTCCTGCTCTCTCTGTTGGAAGCGCTAAAGGTGTTTCTGCAGGACGTGGCAGAAAGGACCTTCCTTTGTTACGGTACAATGAAATCTGCCTTTCAAAGTATTTTCATAGTGGTTTTAGTAAGCCATGCTGACTGCCTGGTATAAAATGAGGACCCTCGGGTTCTGTCCTGTCCTAGCTCCGTCCCTCCGTCGTGTAACTGAGTGAACAAGCGTTCTCAGTTTGCACCATGCTGGGGACACTAATCCCGCTGGATGCTGCTTTGTTTCTTGCCAACTGATTTAAGTCTGAGGAAGAGATGAAGAACGTTAGCATAAGGAAAGGTTGAGAGCTTTTTATAAAGAGGTGCTCTAAGGGGTGAAGTCACAGTGCTGTGGCAGGGAAGGGGTACAGGAACGGCTCTGTAGTAACAGCCTGTGAATTGGTTGAGAACCGTATTTTTTTTGGTGTAAAAAGGTTCGCCTCTGCTCTTCCACGTAGGCTGACATCGGGTCAGTTTGTAAACACAGAGCAGGTGAACTGCCCAGCACTGCACAGAAAACTATACAGCAGTTTGTCTTAACTGTGGGCAAACTGCTTCTGTGTAGACAGGAGCTAACAGAGACATTTCAGATTCTCGTATGATCAGCATTTGGGTTTGAAATGCTTTGTTACTGAGTTTCTGTATTTTCATTCCCATTGTGCTTTCTTGGCATTGCCCACGAACGAATGCCGCAGAACACCGTTATAAATCCTTTGCACTAAAATTTCCAGCATGTGTTTTCCAAATAAAAGTCTAGACTGGCATTAAGTTAGGAGGCAGGAAACCTACTTTATTTACAATAATATGCAGGATCTGTCATTTTTTGAACTGAAGACAAGCTTTGGCAAAACTCAGGTAAGTGACAAATCCACGCCTGTCTTTCCCTGAATGAGCTCACTACTTCAATGCCTTCTGAAGTCAGATTCGGTGAACGACACTTGAAGAAGTCGGCTAGCCTTTTGGGTCAGCTCGGGGAGCACTGTCCAGTTACAAAAGATGGGGCACAGAAAATTAGAGATGTTTGCATAAAGAGCAGACAAACAGAACAGCTACTTTTCCCCTTTGTGGAACACTTCAGCATCTGATGCTGACACTAGATACGTCCCTCTGTATCATCATAGATGAAGTTTTAGGGTATATATTGTATTTAGATTTACTGTTGTTTAAATCTACAGTTTGACTTCTCTTCTAGCCTGTTCAGACTTTGTGGTTAGTATTGCCATCCATCAACCCATATAGCAATTGCAAACCATTTATGCAGTTCTTTCCCTTTAACAGCCAAATATATGATTCATTCTTTCCTCCCAAACCTTTAAGGTCTTCTGCACAAACCAAATTAACCAGGTTTTGCATGTGGAATTGAGAAACAATTGTAGTCTTATGCATAGCCCGTCCTCTGCCTTTGCTGACTGCAGCACAGCTGCTATAACGGCGTTAATTCAAGAGCATTAAAAATACAGAAACTACCAGGCTGAACCAGGCAACAGCTAGGTAACTGCTGCAGGTAACGGCTGGATTACTGAGTAGGTAACTATTATAGAAATTACCTCTTCCTGTGCTGAATTTTTAGGAAAAGACAGAATCTTTAGGGAAAATGCCAACTGGTTTAATGAATCCAGCCGTACTATACTGTATTGCTGGCTCGAGGGACGTTTTCTTCTCTTTGCCCAGTCTATAAGGTCAGATGATACACTGAAAGACAAGAGCTATGCAATTAGTGTTTTCCTCATCTTTGCAAAACTGTTTATGGTTTCAAATATTCCAGTACAGAAGATGCATATTTATTTGCACACCAAAACCAGAAGGTCAGTAATAATCAGAGCACTTACTCAAGCTGAAGAGCAGCCAAATTCATGCTCCTGCTCTGAAGCAAAGAGAGCAGAAATCTGAGTATGGATCCCTACTTTCTGATAGTGGAGAGGTCCCAGTTTTGGATGCTATCCACCTTTGGCTATCCTTGGAAAGAGTCCTTACATTCTCTCCTATTGGGTAATTCACTTTTAAGTATTTATGAGGCCTGAGAAATAGCAACTTGATAGCCCAGTAGGCAGGACACTCATGGAGGAAAAGTAAAGATTGAGGTCTTTGCTCCAAGAATACTCATGATGTCAGACAGAGCAAGGATTTGATCCAAGATCTATGGCTCTCTAGGCATTGACCCTAACTGTTGGACTATTGAGCTGGGATAATGTGTCTTGAACACACACTTTCATTCTGACAAAAAATATCCCTCTGTAATTCTCCATTCCATTCTGTCCTTCAGAAACATTTCGCACAGGAGTTCCCCACTCCTGGTACATTTCCATGTTAAATTGCTGTCTTGATGTATCCACGTTTTCTGATTAAAAGATCTCAACAGTCCAGAAATTTTTTATAATCTCTGCTCAGCTTGTCCATTTTGACAGGACAAGGGTAATTGTTTTAAACTAGAAGGAGCTAGATTCAGATCAGATGTAAGAAAGACTTTTTTTCCAATGAGTGTGATGAAAAACTGGCCCAGGTTGCCCAGAGAGGCGGTGGGTGCCCCATCCCTGGAAACATTCCAGGCCAGGTTGGCCGGGGCTCTGAGCAACCTGATCTGGTTGGAGATGTCCCTGCTCCTGGCAGCGGGGTTGGACTGGGTGGGCTTTGAAGGTCCCTTCCCACCCAAACCATTCTGTGATTCTATCTTCCTGTCCACGCAGAACTGTTCCTCACAGACCTTAATGAGCTCTGCTAGTTTGAAGTTACTTGCTGCCATGAACTGCTTTGTTCCTGGGAGCACCACACAGCGGAACCACCGTGTCCGGGTGTCTTCCCTTCTTTAGAACGCACGTTAACCGTTGCTGCCCACAGGCATTGCCAGTCATTGGGAACACACCAGCATCTAAAAGTCACTCGAACCCTTCCTTCCAACAGGCTTTGCTTTGCACTTGCTACCTTTGGCAAATTTCATCTACCCTTGAGTTGCCCAAATACCTTTTAACTTCAGCCCTCGTGGTATTTTGTTCAGTTCTCTGATTAGTCTGAATATTTTTGTCTGCAAGCATGTACCTCACTATTAATGATCTGCAAAAGCAGGTGAACCAAGATATCGATTGCTAGTCAGAGTAATGAAGGGGCACCTTGCTATTAACCTCTTTCCAGGGAGAATTATCAATTTATTTCCAGTCTTCTTATCTTATCTCTTAACCACTTTTTAATCCATGGCAGGACTTTATCTTTCACCATATGGTTACTAACTTTCCTTAATAGCCTCTTGCTAAGGACTTTATCATCAAAAGCCTTTTTAAAGTCTAAATAAATTATATCCACTGATTCATCTCGGCTCCTCATTTGACTAACTATCTTCCAAGAAATCTTGCACGTTTACAGAGATAAATGACAAAAAATTGGTTCAGTGGTCCATATCATAAATTCTTAGTCAGATCCTGCATAGAGACACATCTCTTCTTTTACAGTTTTGCAGCTATCTTTCTTAAGACTGCACTGTAACGTTTTGCTGTTTATTTTTTTGCAAATTGTTTAATTCTCTCCACTTCTAAAAAACACAACTTTTTATCTGTTTGGGTTTTTTTTTTTTTAAGTGTGGAACTTGCTCTGTGAAACAAGTAAACAAAACATCAACTCTAGTTCAGCTGAAAGAAATGAGAGACCAAAAAAATGCATTTATACAGAGACAACATTTTGAGGAAGCTGTGTAAATACAATATGAGCACAAATATGGGAAAGTTTAAAAAAATCTTCGGAGAGTTGCAGTTCTGCGCAGTCCTCTAGTGAGAAATCCTCAGACAAGTGCTGGCATCCCTACTTAAGCCGTAATATGTGCACAGCTATGTGAAGACTTAATAGACAGGATTTCATGGAGAAAGATGAAGTCTAAAAAGTGATTGCCATCTAAGGGCCCCATCATTCATTACTTTTGTGCTTGCTCCAATGAGTAGAGGAATTCCTGTTCAGACTGCGTACACCCAATTGGTTTTTCTTCAAAACACAAGTTCCATATTCCAGAATTTCTCTAAAAACCTATTTCTCGGTTACTTTTAATGGCAGTTTACCTTTGTGACAGGAATGCAACACGTCAATTTTAAGCTATGCAGCGTAACTGAGCTTTAAATATAGGAGCACTTCGTAACCAAAAGTATGATACGTGAAGCCACATCAAAGGTCGCTGCAGTAGCATTGCTGAAGTAGTCTCCAACTGACAACAGAAAAAAAGGACTTCATTCTTGTTCACTGGAAGTCAGTTCCTTTCCCAGAGAGCCTAGGGAACTAGATTTTTACCTTATGACTTGAAACATAATATGTTCCAGCTTTGTTGGACTAAAGTGGGAAATTACTTCAGAGCAGAGAACCGTCCACGGCAAATTCTGTGACCCAAATGAAAATGTTTAAGGTAGCTCAATCTCCGTTGACCTCAGCTGGAGGTTAAACACAGGGACCACACTGACCACGGGAGTATGTAGACCTTAATCTGCGAGGGATTCGTGGGTAACGAAGACTTTGAGTGGAATTCGAAATCTAAAGGGATGCCGGTGGGGCAGCTGCGGAGAGGCCTACAGCAGGTGTTTGCGGTTACAGAAAGGATATACTTTGCTAATTTCCATGTGGATTTCCAGTGTGCCCCCATTTACAATAAGGGAGTTACAGAAATCCAGTGGAAAGTCACAAAGACGTAGGCAGTGTTGCAGGGAAGAACAGGCCTCTTGGCTGAACTCGGGTGGGAAGAGGATGCCGAGGATACGCTGTCCTCTTACCGTGCTCTGGTCGTCTCACAGTGCCTACACAAAATCTCTCCGTTGTGACGCAGAAACCGTCAGGAAGTGCCTTTCCCAAATTCCAAACACATGTATTTGCACAGGTAAAGGCTTCGCTCTGAAGTGGAATGGATTTATTTCCAAGGCAGAGCTATTTACTACTTCAGGTAAATACAGGTTTTATTTAACTGTCATATAAAAGCTGATCTTAGCCTCTCGTGAATAGGTCAGCATGCCTTAAATTTGGCCTCACATGACTAGAGCTGGGCAGAACCTCAGGTCTACATGTCATCTGACATACGAGCTCTCCAATCGACAGTCCTTCCAGGTCTGCGCTGCGGCGTTGTGTTCTCGTGCTCCAGCGGGAAAAACACCACTTTGTACATCCTCGTCCCCAGTCCCACCACCCCCCTGCTGTGTCCTCAGTGGCTTTTGTGCAAGTCCTGCAGCCTCAGCTTTTGGAAACTGGGAGAACTGAGATGCATTAGCGTTTGGCATTTCTTTCAGGAACTGTATTTCAGCTCTTTGCAGCACAGCTGGGACTGAAGCTCCCTTGTCTTGGACACAGCCTCTAAATGGTCTGCGGTATATTGCTGGTGTTAAGAGTTTTAGTAAAGATGAGTTCCCAGAACAAGTATTTTACTGGTCATCATCTTGTGTTCAAACTAGTGGCTCTGCTTTTCTTCCCTTGGCCCTACACCACATTAAATTTTTGCCAGAAATATCATCTACTTTGGTATAGCCAAATTAAGATCCCCCAAATGAGCAGCCACTTCTGGAAATACCCTCACTGTCCCTTTTATACCTTTCATAGCCAAGTTGGTTTTGGAACCCCCTGACTCTCCCACAGCCTTTATTTGCTTATTTATTAAACTTAAGCTTCTCTTGGCCGTTTTGTTTGTGTTACCTTTTTGGCATTTTTCCTCAGAATATTTAGTAGCAATTTTTAATTTCCATTTGTGTGTTTTGCAGCCTTTTAAAGTTAGCACTTTATTTCTTTTTTTTTTGTTTTAGCTTACATTTCCTCTTGTATCTTCCTGCTTAGCCACCCCATTTATTATCTTGCTCGTGCTTCCCGTTTTTAGCCTTGGGAATGCAAATCTTCTTTGACTCTTTCACATTCTTAAGCCTCCATGCTGATTCTATGGATTTTAATTTCCTAGCTTCAAGCAGGGAGTTTCTAAGTTACTTCCTCTTTTAAAAAAAAATCGCTTCTTGAAGTTTAGTATCCCAGAGAGTAGGGCTTCTTCATGTGTTTCTCTCCTGCAATGAAGCTGAAGTTATTTATGTGGTAACCATTTCTCAGGGGTTCAGACACAATTTTTAGTCCTTGACAGGGCTACGTCAAATGTTGTTTAGATTAGGATACGGAAAATTGTATGTTCTCTAGGCGCTATCTGAGTGCAGCTCTCCTTGAGCTAATACACGGGTACTTTTGCACGAGTCTTACTGCCTTCATATTCTTTTTCCACTTCAGTGCCACTTCAGTGTCACTTCAGTTGCTCTTAGCCAGAAGCCAGTACTTCACTCTGCTATTAACCTTCGCGATCGACGCGGTGTCTGTGGGTCTACGCTATGTGTTCTGTTTCTCTTCCAAGAAATATCCACGCAATTCCTTGCACACAGAGCTACTCCCCCGTCGCTCCAGCCTGGCTTGTCCTCCCTGCGTAGCTTATACCTGGAAATCGTGGTATGCCTCTGATCGTTCTCATCCCCTTATGCTCAAAAATGCAAGTCTTTTTCCTCCCCTTGACACAGTCCAGATCACCCATTTTCACACTTAGATTGCTCACGCTGGTTTGTAGGCACTTGCGCTTTTATTTCCTAACCATAAGATGACCTAGATGAAAATTGTGATGTCGTTTGTTTCAAAAACCCTGTAAAGTCTTCTCAGCTCAGCCACTAAAGCACTTCCCATGACATTGCACCTCACTCTCATTTACCACTCTGCTAGTGTAAAAAGTCCTTAAAATAGAAATTAGATTTAAACTGGCTTTAGTACTTCTTTGCACTGTCAAATTCATTTGAGAAGGCATTTAGGTAACTGCCGCTTGGATATGTAGTTTGTTGGGGTTTGTTGTTGTTTTTTTTTAAGGAACCACTTCATTTTGTTGTTTGAAACATATCTGGGGTTTATTTTAAATGTTCTTTGCATCCGGGCGTAAAAGTGCTGTCCTGATTCCACTGGATATTTTCAAAACTTACCAGTATACCATAACATACGCATTTTACATTTGCGTATGTGGTTTTTTCCCAGCTGTAACAGAAATAGTTTAAGTTTATTCTTGAGTAGTTAGAAACTACCAAGAAATTAGCAGCTGCCATTGCAAACCAAGGGTTTATTTTATTCTCTCCAGTTTCTTCAGCTGTGACGTGTGGTTGCCGCAGTGCTGTACCGCAGTGGCCTGCATGGACCCTGAGAAATCTGAACGTGTTTTTCAGAACATCTGGCTAAACCTTCATCCCCTTTTCCATCAGTGCTTAATGGGTATTTGTCGGTCTTCCTCTTTTTGCCCTTACCACACTTTCTTCACCACGGCTCCTTAACGGCCTCTTCTGTCTTTGGTGATGTCTATGGGATGCCGTTTTCCTGAGAGGTGAGAACCAAGCTCTGCCTTTTCAGCTGTCCATCTGAAATTGTGATACGAGACCAACACTAAATGGGTTACTGTGCTGCTGCTGATGGCCTAGTCTTGGTGGTCCAACCCTTCGACAGTGATTTGTTACATTACCAAAGGCATTTTTAGCTAGCATCACTCAGCTGCAAGTGTTAATATTCTGCTCCTTCCATCAAAGCTTTTTAGAAGGCATTAATTGATTCAGTCTCACTGTAAAAGTGGTGACAAGGCTCCTTCACAGATGGAGGAGTTTAAATTTGTGGGAGTGTCACCATGACTAACTCAGACAGTAGGTCAGTGTCAGAGGCAGGATCTCTTGCGAAGCCAGCCAGACTACTAGAGGATAAAACCTCTTTTTCTGTACGTACTATTCCGGGAAATGGAAATACAGATGAACTTCAGAGTCAGTGTTTGCCTGTGGATGCACACCTACGGTTCTATACGGTGTTAACTGCCCACTTTTCTGTGCACTCCCCTGTACGTGCGCACGCGGTACAGATGAAAAGACCCCTTTTTTGTGCTCTTTGCTCTCTTTCTGTGTCACTTTATCAGGAGTTGTTTCTGTGGTTGTCTGGGAGCGTTGTCTGGGAGGCAGTACCCTCCTCGCTGGAAGAGCTGGGCGGTGAGTTCAAACGGAGCTGGAGCTTGCGGTGCTGCTCCCCTCTGTACTTTTCTGTTAGTAGGAGGAGTATCTCCGTCGGTGCCGTGCAGTGACAGTACTGGAAGTCCAGGCTGTTGTCTCCGGGATTGTTTCTACTCACTTTTCTACGGTTTTGTTTTAGTAAGGCGCTCCAACGTGGAGGGAGAGAAGGGAGGCCGTGCCATTTAGAGGACAACCAGAAGCCCGGTGCAGAACATGTCCCGGGACTGGCGCAGCACAGCTCTTCCTCCCATCAGCCAAGACAACTGCTTTTGATGTGTGGATTCTAGCTGAAACACAAATGTGTTCATGCTCTTGCTCTCTGTCTCAGTTCATTTCCCTCCTTGAGGGATCAACAGGGACAAATCCTTGATAACTTCTTTCCTGGTGAGAAGCCTTTACCTGCGTTTCCTAGAGTGGTTGCCCGTGACTGGGATCCTTTGTAGTCAGCTCTTCCAGCTGTTTGCCTAAACGGTCTTCAGGGAGACTAAAAGCGGTGAACCTGGAATAACAGCATTTGACTTTAGCTAGGTCCCATGGGAATTTCGTTATTACTTAATGGATCGGATTGGCGACATAGCTTATAGCAGATAACTGCCAGAGGTTGCGCGACATTAACCTTCACAAATGGCTGGTTATTGGCATGCTCCTTGCAGAAAGCTGGGCCTCGGGTGACATACGTTCGCTGTAATTAATATTGTTTTTCATACCTTTACGTGCCAATAGTATTTGCAATGTCTGGGTGAAGAATTTCTCAGAGAAAAGTCTCGATGGTGATTTTAGCCGTTTAGTGGTCATGTGTCATTGCGTTCACTACGCCGAGCATAAATCCTGCCTTGTAAACAGCAGGGAGACTAATGAGGTTTGCCCACATTCTGCTGTCACTACAAGGGGTTCCAGCAGAGAAAAAGGGAACTCGGTTAGAAAGGGGAAGGGAAACATGGATTTTAAAGGAAACAGGGAAAAAAAAAAATCTCAGGGCTGCATATATGAACATTTGTTTTTAAGGAAGGCTTTTTATTGACAAGACTTACACCCCACTTTGCTCGTTTAAGGAAATCTCTGTATAGTTAGGTTTTGGTTTTGCCTTAGTCCATGTTTTTAATGCTGCGTGTTTGGCAAAAGGTGCAGGTCATGTTTTTAATTTACACACTCAAAGTTATTAGTCTGCCTCCATTTAAAGGTAAATAGAAGAGCTCATTTTTCATGCAGGCCTACATCTCTACACAGAAGAGCTTGCCAGTCAGATATAAAAATGTTAAACTTCATTAAATATTGGCGTTATATTGCTATACCCCAAAGTGCTTTATTTGCTTAGGACTGTAATCAGCTCTTGCAAGAACGCTTCACATCCAATTTTAGTCTTAGCACCACCGTGTACTTTGGGGTGTAAATTTGTCAGGTGTCCAAGCACAGCAGGATACTTTGACAGCTTAAGACCAGTTCTCCCCCATCAGCCTTATGAATAACAAAAAGTAGAATGACCTGTTCCGGTTTTGCGTATGTAAAAGCAATGGCTTATCAACAGAAAGAACTGAGGGAGAAATCAGAACTGAGCTCTGAGGGAAGGGAATCCAGGTAGTTTCTTCTCTCCAGAAGAATGTTCTAAAGTAAATGAATTGGTATTTCCCAAGACTTTTTACTGAAAAGCATTTCCAGCATGGAGTGAGAGGAGAGGTGTTGGGTTCCTTTGCATCTTCTTGAAGAGCAAAAGGGTTTATAAATCAGACTTCTGGGAACTGTTATCTCACAGCTTCTTCTAACAAACACAACAATTTGTTTTAAAGGCTTTCACCAAAGATGTCATAAGTGGTAATCCCTACGTTGTAAGTGGGTACTTAATGTGATTTAACTTAATGCTGATGATGCAAAGCTATTCTCCCCCAAAGCCCATTAAGAACATCCAATTTTCTGGTAGACTAACACTCCTGCTTACTATCGTAGAGATAAGTGACTCTTTAACCAGCACAATAAGGAATAGTTTCAAACCATGGTCTTTGTGAAAGTTCAGACTTTGAATGCAAATGTAACAAGCTGGAATTTTTTTTTAATTTTTTTTTTGGAGTAGTTTGAATTTCTGTATGTATAGACATGTACATGCAGGCACTTTCAATCATCTTAATGAGCACACTGGTGAATATCAATATTTATTATATTAGTAAGCATAGTCTAGGCAGAAAAAAAGCCAATGCAAGCCATTTATGTAAATGAAATAAAGAAACTGAAGTTTTATTTCATGTCACCCTAAAGTGCAGATAATTCTAACAGTTTATCCAAGAAAACGCTTCTCACACTGTGTGCTTATTTGTTCGTTTGACTTTCTGTGGATTCTGTACATGCAGAATGACATGAAAGGAAATGTCACTGGCATTGTTCAGCAAAACATGCCAACAGAAATATTTGAAAATATTCAGAATACAAAGTACAAGTGAAGGCAGACTGTCCAGGAGCTTAAGGCCGCTCGCTTGGGTCTAATATAGAGCTAGCACTTTGCAGGTCAGTGGCTCTGCTATTTGTCTCTGACCTAACAGATCTGGAGTTCTTCACATCAAAACCAAGTCTTGCTGAGCCAAGATCAAACGTGTTAAGGTAAGGATCTTGCCAGTGATTTATCGTGCCAGGGAGGGTGATCAGGCCATAAGGGGCCACTGCAAATGAAGTTGACATTCCAGCAATTTCTCATGTGTAGTTATAAGGTAATTTTCTCAGGCAGAGCTTTTAAGTCAAAAAAAATTTGCCCATTGTATTCTTCTGTGTTGCCTATAGTGTCTGAAATCCATTTATATATTATGAATATAAATTATAACTATAGATTTATTTAAGCAGTGTAATAATTCAGCCGATTTCTAAGTAAGAACTTGTTCTATGGTGATGAACATTTAAAATGGCAGTTACCTCCAAGTGATGATCTGCTATATTCTTTTAAATGGCAGAACATGTTTCTCATGTACAAATACATAGATCACGCTGTTTTATATCACACGTAACGAGCACACAGGACTTACAATGCACAGACACCGCAAAACGCAGGAGAACTATACAGACTAATACTGGTCTTGTTTGTACAAACCCCTCCTCATTCCCACCACTTCAAATGAGTTTCCAGGATCGAGTTCTTAATAGCCACAACTTCATTAAAGCCCAGTGACAGCCCAATAATTGATTCTGTAAACAAATACTCCCTCCTCGCCGCTCCTAATTTAATGGATTTTTAGAAATCTTTCATGATTTCATTTTTTAAGTGACATTAAGGATCATACTCCATAAAAAACACTGCCATCCTTACCCAAATCGTTCAGTGATGGCTGTTCTTTGTATTGAGCAGAAATGTAGAGCATACTAAATTTTGTAGTCATCCTCGCCTCGGAAACAAGATTTTCTGATGCAGTTAAGCAAGACAGTAAATGTTCTTCTCCAGAATTAAAGACAGCCCCACAAGTGAAAGGATAAGTAAAGCTTTGGAGCTCAGTTTCTTAGCAATACCTGAGCTATGGGAAAGTGTTATTGCTGCCATTCTGTGCTACTAGCAGCAGATAAATTCTTCATTAACTCAAAAAAAAGTAGGAATTACTTTGAGGAAAGCCTTTATGGGCTGTAAGTAAAGTTTCTTCCCCCAGGTTTAATAAGGCAGCTGCAAGGAGCGAAATGTTTGTGGTGGGTATAGTTCAACAGACAACACAATCTGCAGTTTCTTCTCTTTAGATTAATTTTCTTGAACAACCAGGTGCAAAATAATCCCTTTAATGAGACTGAATTGAAATAGCGGATGCTATATCAGCGTGTGGCACGGTGAGAAACCAGAATAGAAAAGGCTATCATCACAGTTTGGCAGCCTGGGTTTTGTGCAGGAAACACTCGGGAGGAGGAGGAAAGTAAGCATGCTACTGCATGTTGTTAAGACTTATTTAATCTTCTTAACTAATTACTCACACTTCCTAATTCAAAATCATACAAACAAAAGCGTTTAGATAAGCTGGGAGTTTTTTCAAATGGGTGCCCCCTACAGCTTAGAAAATAAACATGACAGGTTTCCCCTGTCTGATGTGCTGCCATTTGCAAAAGAACAGACCCAGTTCCCAGAAAGACAGAAGACTAATTAAGACAGGAAGACAGGCAGGTCAAACATTTGGTGTGAGGGATTTGGGACATAGGGGAGGAAAAAAAATCATGTTACATTCCACTTTCACAGCAGACTGACAGGAGGCTTCAAACCCTTTCTCCGATTCCATTTGCTGCTGAGAGGCCCTGGATTCCCCCAGGTTCTCCTCCCAGTCCCACCCATTTCCTAGGGTACCGGCTCAGCGGGGGACCTGCCGGATCGCCTTTGAGCACCTCGAGAAGATGGCTGGATGAGTGTGCCAGCGCAGCAGCCACTGGAGAGACGGGCCCTGGCAGCGGTGGCGGGCGCTGCCCTGAGGGAGCGTGTCTCCCTCTCCCCCAGTCCACCGGGACTGCAAAGGGACCGAGCTTCTGCATTAGACTCGCCCATGAGGTGCCAGATCATAAGAATCCTCCTCCAGCTTATGCCTGCCACGCCGAAGCCTGACTTCATTTATGCACGCTGAGATGTCCCTGAGACCTTGATGTACTCACCTATTTTAAATACTGGGCTTCTGAGCCAGGTCCACTGATGTCAAGGACTGGTTTTGATTTCAGTAGGCTTGGCTCAGCCTTTGCTACTTGGAAGTTACATCCAGAGAAGCTTCTCATCCAGACGTGTACCCTTGGCACAGGACTTGGGTTGCATCAGCATAGTTCTGCTGGGTTTTGATGTACTGCTGTGCTGACAGCAAAACCAGAGCAGCCTCATTCACTGCTTGTGCCTTTTATTTCCAATTCCACTTTTTTATCCTCTTCCTGTAGTATGTAAAGGTTTAAAATTCTCCAACCCTTTTGGTACACTTGGAAGTTTGGACTCTGGATGTCTTGAGTGAAATTTCAAGCTTGGGTTTACGAAGGACACTCCCCATTTACGGTAGACCATCTCTGAAAGCCGTGACAGGCTCATTTGGACCTCATCTGGAGGTCAAGCCTTTGGACCTCAAGCCTTCTGGCTCTGAAGTCCAAATGAGTTTTTTAAAAGCCTGAACACCTCGAAACACACACAGCTTCAGGAAAGAGCTCTTCTTCCTTTTCATTTTATTTTTTTCTTTGGAGGGGAGGTGGGATGAAGTAAGGAGAGGGAAGGAGCCAGCACAACCAACATGTTCTGTTTTTGTTTTGGCCCTCGCAGACCTCACAGGCTCTAGAGCAGGTGTCAAGTTTCCAGTAAAACAGCTTTGTCTCCCAGTACAAACATCCCTCTGGAGGCTGTTGCCACTGCTTCCTTTCCATAACTGGGGCCTGATTCAGCTCCCACTGAAACCAGTTGGATTTTCCCTTTTATTTTACTGTGGGTCGGACTGGACCTCTAGTGGCTGAAAACCAGCTGTGTCTGCAGGAGCTTGCGTGCCAAAATTAAATTTAGTGCAAAGTTCAGCATTACTTGTGTACAGTTCTTTGCTACTCTTCTTAAACCAGTTCCAGGTCCTCCACAGTTGAAAGGCATCTCGTTACAAGAACCGAAATCTGGGTAACCTCTGCAGGACTGACATTGCTCTGCGGTAACCATGACATGACCACCGTTGCTGTTCCTAGCTGTGGAACCTTGCCTTGAGAAGCAGGATTCTGCACTGAGCGTGCCTGGGGAGGTTTGGCCTCAAGTCTGTGAGTGCCTACTTACCACCCAGGTTTTCGCTGATTCCGAGGCCAGCTGTTGGTTCCCAGTCTCTCCCAGGAGTGCCCCGCGACATGCTCTGGCTGGAACGGGAGAGATTTGTTGTATCGAGACAGCCATAAAAGTGAAGGAAAACAAAGCCTGAGAAAATAAACAACCTGCGCCTCTGATTGGCAATCCCTTCCACTTCATTCCCCTACAATTGGACTAATCGTTAGGACGCTTGAAATGCTTCCAAAGGAGAGGAAATGAAGTTGCTGAGATGGGAAAGGATATGAAATTTCCTGACCAGACTGAGGCACAGGTGCCCGGTATCTGTGATGTTATGCAGTATTTACCACGGGAAATGCTGCTGCTGGATTTTTTGCATGCCTCTCAAATTGTTTTATGTTCCCCCCCCTGCCCCCAAAAAAAAAAAAAGTGCCGTTATGTATTTCTGAATGCCTCCAGCTATGAGAAGATGCTGAGGGCCAAACAGCTGCGATTCTGTTATAAAGTACTTTGGCATCCGATGCCCCCTCCCCCCTCCTTGTAGGTTGAACGTCAAAGGCTCTCCAAGGAGAAAGTCACATATGAAAAAAAGATCTTTGATGGAATGAAACTATAACCAGCTACTAAATCAATGGAGTTAGGAAATTCCCATTCCTTCCTCCATTCATCCAGAACCATATCTCCTGTGGGAAGCCATTATTATTTGGATGTTAAAATCCTCTTCCTGTACCAAAAAAACATTTCTGGAGCTGCAACAGCACAAAAACATTGTTTATTAAATCCATGGGAAAATAATTCTCCCTCGGAAGAGCTGAAGGCTGGGCCACTGTCTGTCCACTGGCTGAAGTTCTTCCTTCTACAGCTGGGGAGCCTGAAGAACGTGCCCGATGACATCATCACCAAGCAACAGCCAATTAAGAATGCGGATCATCGTTTCACTCGCACATCATTCCGGAACGTTTTCAAGAAAGGAAATGAAAAGTTACATTGCTGCCACCTGCGTTGATTACTCTCATGAATTAACGGAGCCCAAATGACTTCTTTTCTCTATGTTTTCAGAGAGGACAGTACAAAAAGAGAGGCAGGGAGCATGCCGGAGTCCCCAGTGACTTTAAAAACCAGTTCCGTTTTCCAAAGCCAGGGCTGGCATCAGAGGGAATCTAGTGCCAAATCTCATTCAGGTAACAGAGCTGCAAAGGAGGCAGTAGTTCAGTGCTGCGATTTAATTAATTATATTAGTACACACACCCCCCCAAGATAGTTATTTTGTACTTACTCAGTGGTAAATAGTGATGAAAACAAAAAAAAATCCTATCCATTTTCTCCCTGCTCTAAATTTTGCTAGTACAGCATTGCAGATTAGATTTTTCAGTGGTTTTGAACACATCTTTTCCTCCGTGAATACTCATCTCTCCAATTACCTGCATGGTTTGAAACGAACATTACCTTGCTAATTATTAGTAAGCCAACTGGGACAGATGGCTACTTAAACAGATATTGTAGTTGTTTTTTGCAAAGCTTAATTTGCTGTGCTTTATGCTAAAAACATTTCCTCTTGGCTTGATTTCAACACTGCTGAGTATCCAAAAATGCTACAGAACTCAGTGCATAATGCTTCTGAAATGCAAAATGCAATATATAATTGCCTTCCAACTACGGGTCAGCAGAGTCTCAAAGTCACTTGAAGTTTTACATGATAACTTTGAATTTTACTTCTGTATACCTTTTTGTACGATACGGTACGATACGATACAACGGCTCTGCCCAGCCGCGTGCCCTGTAGGATGGGTCACATTGCTTCCTGGATTAGTGCTACGGAACTCTCAACAGTGGCTCTATGGAATCAACCACCGGCAGGATTTGAACCTAGAAAAAACGTGGCGGGACCAATATCTTGGAAAGTTCTGGGAAAAGGTCTGTGAGAACATGTGTGTGTGAGGAAGAGGCTATTGTCAGTACCAGAGGGATGTGCCTCTTCTCTTAGGAAAACGCCATGTCCTCGCCGTCTTTCATTTGGAAAGGAGCAGAAATTATCAAGAGACCTTTGCGGTGAGAATGATGACACTCCGAGGGCACATTCAGAGCTTCCAACTGCACCTAGCACAGCCCAAGACGTGTTTGGAACTTCCCCATCCCACACACGTACACTGTGTGAGGACCCAGCCGCTGTCTGCGCCGCTGCCCTGTTCTGTGCGTTGCTGGTGAACAAGTAGTGTTTTGCTTCCTCCTCAGACCGTCGTACACTGGCTGCAGCCAGACCCCTCGTTACAAGAGGCACCGTCTGGTTTGCCAGTTGGCTTTGTTCCTGGCCAGATCACTGGACTGACAGGGACACCTACGTAGAACAGGGAGGTTTGCTTTTTCTCTTGCTGCTCTGACTTTCCTGCCGTTGTTGGCTCTACTGAGAGTAGATGGCAAACTACATGTTCATGTGCTCCAAAATTCTTCAGGTCTTCCCTTTCCCTTTTCACACCGTTTTGCTGGGAGCACCCAGCAGGTCAGATTATTTAACTCATCCCAATACCGCGTAGCAAATACGTGACATACCAGATACTTTTCCTCACTGCAAATCACAAAAGGTAACACTGAGACTCAAGTAAAAACAAATTACCTCAGTAACTCCTGGAAAACTCAAGTGGTTAATCAGTTACCTTTTATTTACATATATATGCTTAATGCTGAATTAAGTTGTAAAAACCAAAGGCTGATTTATAGCCCCAGTCAGCCTTAATTAACATCGATTCCAGGGGAATAGTAAATGTGAATAGCCTTCACAATCGAGGCTGAACAATGGACTCGCTGGGTGTTGTCCAATTTGTAGCATGATTTACATGGAAGCAAGCCCTTCTTTTTTCTAGGGTTACCCCTTTTTCATCTAGTGTTTAGGATGGGTTATATATAATCCATAGATAGGAGCATTCGCTGTCAAATATTCTCCCTGATTTAGAGTTAGCCTTTAGCGTGGTCGCTATAAATAAGGCAGAAAAAAACCCGATTTGAGGCTTTGCAGGGATTCCTTGTTCTTGCCATGTGTCATCGCTTGTCCACTTCATGGCATTTTTACGAAGTGGCCATAATGAAAGTCAGATTAAATGTACAGGATATATACATTTAATCAACAGCCATTGGAGTCAGTAGTGCTGGAAGAGTTATAAAAGCCCCTGTGAATGCAAATTTATTGCAAAAGAATCTGCGCCGTGGTGGTTGGAATATCTGCTGAATGGTACAACCTGACACAGAACACCTAAAACTTTCAAAAATGAATTATTTAAGTGTAAGGTTTTGCTTGTAAAGCTGCCAGCTGCTGCATTTCAAGACTTGAAACTGTTCCAAAACATGGGACTAGGTACTTTATTTGTGCGCTAGGGTAAATACTCTGATTTTACTGCCAATTTAAATGTGCTCAGTTTACAGTAATGAGCTTGTATAGGCAATACCTTGTTTATAGAAAGTGGAACAGGAAGAAACCAACATTAACCATTAACAGTAGCAATTTCTCTTGCCTTCAACTCTAACTTCATGCCAAATCAATCCTTCCCGTGTCCTATCTGAAATATTTGCTATTACTGTTCTTTTTCTAATTCTGTGCGATAAATGGTGCATCCAATAAAATAATGCACCTTATAGTCCCAGCCAGCTTGCATTGCAGCACTCTCGTCTAATTCCAAGGCACTATTTCTTATTCCTGTGGTGAAATGTAGTTTAAGAACAAGTACGTGTCCTGCGTACTAGCAAACATGATGATAGGTGTTTATCCCAGCAGAATGTAGTTAATGTAGTTTAATCTTTTTAAAAAAGAACAGACCACTCCTTAAGAGAAGACACTGAATTGCAGTTGCCTCCGCTTTGCAGGTTCTTGCCCTCAACCTAACTGTTTTATTCTTTCAAGACGGATCACAGGAGGAACCTATGTGTTTATGTACATACTGTAACCTTAAACAAACATCCTTACATCTCCTTTGGCCATCTGTTCCCGGGGCTGCAAGCTTTTCTCCCTTCCACTCCCTCCTCAGCACACCCACGCGCTCTGGGCGTAGAGTTAACTCCACAAACTCAGTGAGTAAAATCCTTCTTCCGCACAGGTCACAGATCTCAAACTTTCTTTGTCTCACTTACGGTCTGAACAGTGACAATGATACACTGGAGGATTTCAGCTTATGGTGTTAGTCACTGGAGACCGTACTGGTGATTCTCGCAGTATCTTATTTTGGCTGGGTTAGCTCCAAAATGTCCTGACGGGGCCAATACTTCAGTTTGCAAAGCAGTGTAGTCACTGAGCAGGAGGACATCACTCATGTTCTGAGGAGCTTACAGTCCAAGGAGACGGCCGCGTTCCAGATAAATACAGTGTGCGAAGCAGGCGATAGGTGGGTAACGGGGCGATAGGTCCTGGGTCCAGCCTCTGAAAAGCAAAACGGAGGGGAAGTAAAGAAAGGATGGACTCTGAAATGGATGGAAGGACACACAGCAAAGCGGCTGAGGCCAGAGGCACAGGGAGGGTGAGGAAACGCAACAGAAGCACATCCATAAAAGCAAAAGCACATATAATTGTGAATTCCTGCCTCCAGTGAAGTCAGTGGTGAAATTCCCATGGATTTCAGTGGGGCCAGAACGTCCCCTTACACATTTAAAGCCCTATTTCATGGAATACAATGAAAGAACATTGGTACCTGAACTCCAGGGAATGAAACGGCAGCTAGACTTTTTGAACACTTTCATTCTTAGAAAGAGTCAAGGACAGGAAGAGTCTGACCTGGAAAATCTTTCACTCAGTCGTTTACCTAGAGTGACTTATTTCTTATTTGCTAATAAATAATTGCGTCCTGTTCTTGAAAGGCATTCCTTAGAAAATAACTGGCATGTGTGCAGCTACCAGTAAAAATCTACTTTAAATAAACTCATTTATCATCACCTCTCTCAAGACAGCTGTTGTCAGCACCATTACAATTAAAATTTCGTTTGCCCGTGACGATGAAAATGATGTCAACACTGAGAGAATTTAGCGATTTCCATTGTTCGCAGCAGATAAGCAAGTTAATTCTGTGCTGCGAGCCGTGGCTGTAGCCATAACCAACCGCCTGTGTAGGAAGGGCTGCGATGTTTGGGATTATTCAGCCTTGGCTGGGTTGTATCAGTGACCAGATGTTTACTTACTGAACTGAATGATTACTCCAAATCCTCCTCTCGTCTCCCGCAGTTTCAAGGCTTTTTCTCTGATACAGGTGTTTCTTTTTTTTTAGTTTCTTTGCTACGGTTTTTGGCCCAGATTTGAATGTCAACGAAGTTATTTAGAGTGTGATGTCGCTTCTATAGTAACACTGCCGCAGAACACAAAAAGACATCGGGGCTGACCCTTTGCCTGAGCTCTTGACGACTGCGATTTTCACGGGCATAAATAAGTTTCAGCTCTTTTGTATTAGAATCTGCGGCCTTTCCCAGGAGTTTGTCGCTATAAACACCTCTGTTTGTTCATGCAGGAGGACTGATGAATTTTCTTCCTTTTCCAGATTTTCATCAATAATGAGTGGCAAAATTCTGAAAGCGGTAGAATATTCCCAGTGTATAATCCAGCAACCGGAGAGCAGATCTGTGAGATCCAGGAAGCCGACAAGGTAATGCATCCCGGGAACGGGCAGAAATGTGTAAATAGAGCAAAGCAACAGGTCCAGAATAGCACTGCTGGACCTTCTTGTACTCGTCCCAGTTCCAAAACCCATCCTGTGGCGAAGGTGGTACAAAAGCATTTTGCATGAGCCTGGTAACGTTATTTATCTCAGTGCCTTTGGTTTTTGTTTTTCTTCCTTCTTGACAGGCTGATACGGACAAAGCAGTGAGGGCAGCTCGCCTGGCTTTTTCGCTAGGTTCAGTCTGGAGGAGAATGGATGCGTCGGAAAGAGGCCATCTTCTGGATAAGTTAGCGGACTTGGTCGAAAGAGACAGGGCAATCCTTGCTGTAAGTGGCATGCAAAAATCAACAGTCACATCACGTGTCAGTTTTACATCCTCAGAGCAAATTAGTTCATAAATGTGTTAATATGAATTATATTGGAAAACTACACTCAGGTTGATGGCTAAGATGGCTGACTGCTGAAGACCTGATCCAAAGCTCATAAAAGTCAACAAGACTCTTCCAGTTGACTCAGACAAATGAAAGGGTGTGCACACACGTGTATGCCTGTTCTGCGCACTCATAACTTTTGTAAAATGAAAAAAGGAAGGCTGAGTGAAGGGGTTTGTGCAGATACTAATGCAGTGGCAGGTGAAATGCTTACTGGCCTCAAGTGGTAACAGGAGTGCTGGCTATGGCACTCTCACTCACGTGTGAAGCCATCTAAACGGTGGCATTGTTAATGCTGTTTTCCGCATGTCAAGTGCTTTGAACTAAGCTGGTGAACATCTTAATTCCAGCTTTGTCAACACTTAAATCATCTTACCACCAGTGTATACTGTAAAATCGCCACAGGGAGAAGGAAGTGCACAGCAAATCAAGTTTACTCTGCCTGTCATTTGATTTGTATTTCTGGAGCCAAGTTCTTTACTGAATTGCACTGCAGGCAATGCCATTAATTGCTCCTGGGGATATAAGTCAGTGCAGAATTAGGCCTCCATTCTTCTCTACAGAAGCTCATTTGCTGGTTGGTGTGTTACACATGGGCACACTTTGCCCATTCTTAAGGATTTCTATTAGACAGCTATTGAGAATGAGCTAAGCTACTCAACATCTCAGGATATTTTATTGGATTCTTTTTGCTAAATGATCTTAGGAACCCCTAAGAGGATAGCTTATAAGATACTTTCAAAAACAGGAATATTAACTTAAAAAGAAGGACATTAGCTTGTTAATTTATGAGCTTCCCTAGAGGAGAGTTTGTTTATTTGATGGCAATAAATAAACTGGCTGTACAGTATAGATATCTCAGACCTCAGCAGGAGTCTTGGCAGCCATATAGAGAAATTTTTATATTCACATGAATTATATAAAGAGGGATATGTCCATTCTTCTCTTTATGGATTCAGATCATTAATATGGGGTTACAGGGAGCCCCTTCTCAGCTGTTATCATTAACATAACAGAACCTAGCTTGACAGGCATTTTTATCTTGGCTCCTGATTAAAGCAATTTAGCATTTATGTATCTGGACCAAACACAGTGGCTATTAGGTCCAAAATACACACAGGCACATGGACATGCATGTGCTCACACAAACGCACCGCGCAGACAGACAGACACACACAAACAAACACGCACACGCTCTTAAAATCGTAGTCATTCCAGAATAGTCCAGAAGGAAACAGATTTATTTTTTTTTAAGGAAAATATCTTTTGTTCACATTTGCAAAAAGAAGAAACAAAGGGGATCAGATAGTTGTTCTGAAACTTTTGGGTTCAGACTACACCAAGGCGTAGCTGGTTGGTCTTTATTAAAATCTGTCACTGTTAAGACAGTGAATAGTACAATAGTCTAAAAATGCTGCTGTGCTTATCTCTCTTAACTTTTTCTTGTCCTCTAGACTATGGAATCACTGAACAGTGGCAAACCCTTCTTGCAAGCTTTCTATGTCGACCTTCAAGGAGTCATAAAAACCCTGAGGTATTACGCTGGCTGGGCAGACAAAATCCATGGAATGACCATTCCTGTAGGTAAGGGGGATTAAAGCACAGGTACGCACCTAACCCTTCGCGTGGCCAAAGGGCTTAATAGATGACAGCTTCGTGAAAGGTGGAAGAGAACCTTGTTTTGGTCGTGTAGGCTGTGGGACGTTGCTGAAGCAGATGGTTAAAAGTCAGCCAGGGCTGGACTACATGACCTGCTGTTCTGCCCTACATGCACATCCCTAAGAGTCTTGTCTTTCTTTTGCATGTGTCCATCTGAGAAGGAAAACTAGGAAACTAGTTATTCTGCTCTTATTTTTTGCTAAAGAGATAAGAAAAGAACAAATCCTTACCTTCCCCCTGCCCCTCCCTCCCAGCTGTCTAACAAATCCAGGCTGCGTTTTCTGTTGTGAACATATTCATTGGCCATCTGGACTAGATGTACCCACTGCTATGACTATGCAAAACGGCACATGATGGCAAAGAATGATTTTATGCAGGGGCAATGACTAAGATAAAGGTACTCGTCTTTTACCCGCATAAAACAAATTGTCAGAAAAACAGTAAGGAAAACCAACATTTTTCAATGGTTTCTTTTTGGCGTCATGGTGCACACCGTTCGCTGCGCACGCATATTTATTGCACTTTACTGAAGGAGACCAGGAAGGCACAATCACAAGTAGATGAATTTTGCTGTTGCCTATCTATTTCCGTAAAATTATGTGATGTAACATGAGATCTGCAGGACGCTAGCTTGCCTCTGTACAGCAAAGCACAAAACTATCAAAGTTAGGTAAGTGGATAAAACTGAAAATGTGGCCCCAGCATTTTCAGGAGGAAGACAGATCCTGTGTCTCTTACGGCAGCGTTACTCATCATGGTGTTTCAGCTTACTGAAACTGCAGTGTGTAGTGACGGATGTTTATCATCACTGGTAGATTTTCACCAAAGAAATGCCAATATTACTATTTCAGGTGTAGACTCTCCTGTAAGGACTCTTGAAGATTTCTACATTTAGGCTGAGATTCAGAAATCCTGGGTTTGCTGCTTGCACTTCACATTCAAACGTGCAAAGCCGTGCACAGCACACCATCAATTAATATATTCAGCAGATTTCTTGTTCCCTAATCCCTTTCTCCCTGGTCAGTGAGTGCCTCCTTCTCACTCGTTAGACCTGCAGGTACACAGAATTCAGGTCAGTCGCCAAAAGGTTAAGGAACATAAATATGCTCTGCTTATTCTCATCCTCAAGTAATGTACCAGGTGAAAATCCCGATTGTCTTCAGTGGAGCAGGCTGTGCTGGGGGAGAAGGCACGTTTTCAGCAGGCCTTCCTCAATGCAAACTTCAGTGCTAACAAACAGTTATCAGTACAGAATCAAGTCACAGATTTTCAGGGTATCAGTTAGTTCTTCCTCTTGGTTTAACCCTCCTCTGTGTTCCTCCAGTTTCACACCATAAATTTGACATTCTCATAAAGCTATGTTAGAGCAAGGCCAGTGTTAAACAACGGTGCTCTTTACATTCGTTTACCATCACCTCATCAAAGGAAACCAAACAAGACAACAAAACCAAAATAAAACCGCTATTAAATCTCCTTCTCTTTCTGTTCAGTGTGCTGATAAATCTGAAACTTCCCAATCGTTCACCTGTTTCTGTTGAGGTTTTCTTTTCTTCTAAAATAAAACCAGGCAAGTGATGGACAGGTAGAAGAACAGCGCGTTTTACAGTCGCATTCCTTCTGGTCCCAGAGCTGCTGAAACCTTCAGACTGCCCTCTGCTTGCTCCCATGCGTATCCCTTGATGATTTAAATTAAAACAGAATGAGGCAAGACTAGAAACTGTTAAACTAATAAAACGAATGCGAGCAAAAATGTATCTTTACATCAATATGTGGTAGGATACAGCTTACAGAACCAACCTGGCTCTCCTCACCCACCTGCTTGCTGTGTCCTGCGATATGAGCCACGTGACTGCATTATGATTGTTATGCAAATAAAATATCCAGGACGGAGACTCCTGATGGAAATGTGAGCAAACACATCTGTGGAAGGTATTGCTGTCCCAGAGCGAGATCCCTGGATAAATGGGGCTTGCTTTCTGATTAAAAAATAAAAATCTTTGGGCCAGGTGCTAAGCAGCTGCAAATTGGTCTGGCTCTATTAATATCAGTGAGGACTGAAGAATGTCAGCTTACATCAGCTGAGAATATTAAAAAAAAAAAACTTTTAAGACAAACTTCTAGATTGGATGTGGGATCAGACTGTCAGATCCCTCTCAGGCAATGTTCTGGCAGCCAGCTAGTAGAAGGAGAAGAGTAACAGTCATCAGCAAGAGCATCTTAAAATAAGTGTCATTAGCATGACTTGTCTTAAAACTCTAAAAGATTTTAGAAGTCTCCTATTTAATATATGAACACAGGGGAGCTTTCTGTGCTCGCTGTTCAGAAGAAGTGATGCACTTTGTCAATCTTGAGTTATTTTTGTCATGGTAACAGCTTATTTTACATTATGAACAAGATGGCTCTTGGATACATCTTTGGCCTGTCCAGAGGCATCTGAAGCCTCTGAGTAACTTCAAGTCACGTACGTTCACAAAAATATTGTTAGAAAGCAACCTCAAAAACCTCAAATTCACAGCAAGTCTGTGGATGATGAATTTTGGAAGCAGTTGTCAAAAAGGGCAGCTCTAGAGTCTAGGGGAAGAAAGGAGGGCAAGCAGCTCTGCATGGGAGGTGTTGCTCTGCGGAAAGAACACTCTGCCTACGCTCGGGAGAACCAGCCACCGTTTGCCTTGGCAGGCAGGCTCGGGTTATCTATAACTTCGTGTTGTGGAGCACGCAGACATGCGGCAGTGATTATGCAGTGAGGATCTGAAGTCAGACTGCGCTAACCCAACTGTGTTACTGTTCTGTTGTCACCGTCCTTCTGGCCGAGAAGCCACCTCTCACAGCACTACCCAGTACAAGCCGGTATTTTTAGCCAACGCCTCGATGTGCCAGTTGAGCACTTAGACAGTTTTGCCTGTATGTACTTCTCTCTCCTTTGACTTCTACTTTGCTTCAGTCTGGTCTGATGATTCTTCCTGTGGTCTGTGAGCCACTGCTAACATCTGTGAAAGATACCCTGGAAAATCAAACGCATCATCTCAATTTGTGAAACAAATATTCTCGTCTCCACTGGGAAGTTGTTACGCATCTGGCGATCAAAAAGGAGCAATGACATTTTGTCAATGCAGAGCAAACTGAGTGATCGACTGTTTTCTTCCTCCTTTTCCTGATGTGAATCTCTTTCCTCTCTCTCCCTCCCTCCTTCATTTCCTCTGTTCCGTCCCTTGTCTTGGGTGCAGACCATTGTTACCTTTCTCAGTTATTCTGTATCTGGCCCGCAGCTGATGGCTACCCTAGCTCAGGTTTGTACAGAGCAGATCCTGTAAAGCAGGTCTGAAAGTACTTTGTTTCTCATCAAATTCAAGTTGAAGTCTTTACTTAAGCCCAAGAAGCTTGAGGGGATTTATTGTTCTTAGCTGTATGGTACAGGACATGGCAGGGGGGGTAGAGGCCAGGGCTGCCCGCAGGCTCTCACATGGCGTGAAGGAGAGCACGTGCCCCGCGTTGGACAGTGACAATGGCAGCAGAAGCACTGCCCCACCCGCGCCCGTGAGGCAGGCCGGGCACACTGACAGCGCTGATCGCTGGGCCGTGCCTTCACCGCTCCCCGCGCAGAGCAGGACGCTTTCCTGCTCTTTATCCCCCGGGAAGAACCCTCCGTCGTATCACGGCGTGTCCAGACTCAGCACGTACTCCCAGAGCGCAGGCGAGTGACGGAGCTGCAGTAACCGCGCAGCTTTGTGAAGAGCATGAACTCCGTGGGCCCCACGGCGGTCACCGGTACCGGCTGTGCCGAGGGAGCTAGCACGGAGGCTGCCGCTCGGAGCAGGCCAGGCCCCGTGAAAGGTTCCTGCAGACCACACGCCTGACCCCGGAGCACAGGTCTGTTTATTTCGTGACCCGACTCGAGCTGCCCTGAGCTCAACAGCGCGTTAGTTAAGGACTGCAGATCTAGCCTAGCACTCATTTTAATTAATGATACCTCTCACCCCTGGAGTTCTTTGCCATTTTTGTTCATCGGGACGTTAAAAATATTCCCAGATCAGAGAGTTAAGTAAGTAATTCCCTTTAGCCTCGCACCATCCACACCTGCTGTTTGTGGACATGCAGGCTGCTTTTCCTGCATCTTTGTTGTCAGGATCTTTCTTAGTCCATGTTCTTATTTCTGTCGAAAGTCCAGTGAGAAAAGCCCGTTATTTCCAAGTTTCCAGTGAACTGGTCCCTTCATTTATTTATTCACCTCTCCCTTGCCCAAAAGGTTTGTGAAAACTTTTCTTATTCTCTATTGTCTTGTTGTCTAGCTGCATCCAGCTTTTCCCTGTCAACTTAAACTGACTGCCTGTTTAGCTCGAGGCCATTTCTGATGCAGGCCTTGCTCTACAAGTCCGCTCCCAGAGCAGGGCTGTATGATGACGCCTTAGCGTTGGCTTCTGCAGTAAATTACGCTCAATTACACATCACTCACAGGCTTCCCCTCTTCCCTCTACATCTGCAGAGTGCGGTGTGTCAGTCCATTACGCCAAACCGCCTCTGTCTGCGATGGAGGAGGAGTGGGGTGTGTTACTCTAGCACCCCACGTCTGCTCCTACTGTACCTTTCCATCGCTGCGTTCCAGCCGTGCCTTTCGGGAAACTGCCTCTGTGACTGTGCCTTCGCTTCTCTCCCCCTGCAATCTGTAGAGCGGCTTCCTTGCTACTGCCCTTTTTTGGTGGGGCACAGCTTGTCCTCTTTCCCAAGGAGCAAAGCAGGTTACTTTCTGATGGGCTCCTGCTTCCTTTGTTCTACAGAAAGAACAATTAGGTTGCTCCTGAACCCAGGTTTCCCATGCTGGCTCATGAAAAAACATTTCCATGACTTCTTTATTTCTTTTTCTGCCATCAAAGGCTGATCCTTAGAGCTTTTTCCCCCCCTCTATTTTTTTTTTTTTTGTTCTGCCAAGTCAAACTGCACTTGAGAGTAACCATGCTCATCTGTTTCAGATGGAGATTATTTTACGTTTACAAGACACGAACCCATCGGAGTGTGCGGACAGATCATCCCTGTGAGTATCTCTACTCGCGCTCTCTATTTATTTTCATTTGAACCAGCTCTCTTTAAAGACACATAAAACACAGTCCTCAGCTATGTGTGTTTTCCATTACGAAAAAGCTGAGCTCATATTGTTGACATATCTTTAACAGCCTCCCCGCAAATGCTTATTTGAACATGCTAATAGGGTTTAGGCTCTGTTATTAGGAGTTAAGTTCTCAAGTCATAGAATTCTCATGATTAAAACAAGCAAAGCAAAACACAGTGTTAATATGCTGTCAGTGGTTATGGATGTTCACACAACTTATGGAAAATTCATGCTTTGCTGTGGTAGTCTTTTTATTTATTTAGTTTTTACTGTGATTTAACAGGCTCCTCGGTTCCTGGGAGAATGTGATGCATTTTAATTCCATTCTTTCCTGCTATTTCTTTTACAAGGCTGGAGGAGAAAAGGAAACTCCGGGAGACATATCACTACAATTAACATTGTATAGCTAATAAAAGACATGAAATGTTTTATTTGTTATGAGAGAGAAACACGGCATTTCATCAAATCTAATACTCCCCCTACACCCCGATATACAGCCTTGCTGAACACTGCATGGGAATTACCCTGCGAGGCTAACTTTTTCAGAAAAAAGCAGTTAACTGGCTTTGGCCGAAATTTCCATGGGAGGCTCGCGTACAGCTAATAAAATATTGTGTGGAAGCTTTTTTCTCCTTGACAAAGCACTGGGGAACTAGTCAGGCCATTCTCTGAAATTGTTGTTGATGTTGTTTCTTCATTTTGTTGGTGTTAACCACAAAGCCACTAACCAGCAACACGGGGCGATTCCATGAAAAGAGGACCAGCCAGAAAAGTTTACTTTAACCACGTTAAGCCTTTTTTATATTTGTTGTTATTCTGTATCTTTGTTAAGGGGTGGCTAAGGTGTTTGGCACTCCCTAGAAACTCAGAGAAATATGAAAACAACTCGGAGAGTCTGTGGCTACACCCGTCCTGGCAACACCTACACGCTCTCCTGCCTTGACTCACAGGTGGTCCCTGTGGATGAATGGTTCCACAGCTCTGTCCCCCTTCTTCAGCCAAGCATGTGCACAAGCATTTGCGAGATGACAACCCCGACACCTAACCCCAAAGCTGCTGGACATCTCTTGGGCTTGTCTCATCGAGCTTAACTGACAGATCTGTTGAAGAAACTTGGCCCCAGGCTGAGCGTTGTGCCAAAAGCAGGATTTATTTAGTTTAGACTTGTAAAACTCTTTGTTCAGGGTACGCACTTGTTCATTCTCCCCTCAAGTTTGTCCTCCAGGACTTCAGCGTGGCTGTCATACGCATCTGTTCTAACACTGCTGCTGATGTGTTACATATTTCCTTCAGCTACCAGCCACAGAGTACAGCCCCTGGCCGCTGCACGCGCTCAGCCGTTACGCTAGCAAATACGTTATTGCAAAAATAAAACTAACCAGCAAGCCTAACGCTAAACTCCTCATCCTCTTTCACGTCCTAGCTTCCCTACTTCACATGCTCTTTGGCAGCTTTGTAGCATAAACAGGGCTGTATACGACCCTATAAAACTGGTCAGAGCTCTCCTTGCCGTGCCATTAGACGCGCGGGCTGTCAGCACACTCTTGGCCCTACAGCTCCCCTCCCAAGTTTATATACTGGAGATGGAATTAAAACATCACTTTGTCTCCGGAGTTTATAAACAACCGAGGGAGTAAAAAATTGGGTGTTCGGTGAAGGAAAGACAGTTGTGTATTTGTTCAAGCTAGCCAGGGGCTAGAGAGATGTCCGTGAGAGTGGCAGCTGATATGCATCAGGCAATAACATGTTCTTGGCCAGGGGCTGGCTCTTTGTGACTGATATTTTCTATTTTCTTTCCAAAGGAGACTATTATTTGCATTTATAAGAGTGATGGTGCAAAGGCAGTTATTTTATTACTCTGTCATTTCCACTGAGATCAGCGGGGCTATCCACGTACCCTGTTAGGATCAGGCCTTGGTGCAGAAAGCCTTGTTACGCTTGTCTTTATCCACAACTTGCTCGTGCATCAAATTGATATAATTCACTACATCTGCTGCTGCAGTTCAATGAAGCTGAAATTAATGATGATACAAAATTTTATACCAGCAAAGACTGTTTCGCATCTTGTTTTTTACTGTTCTTTTAACATCTTCCATAAAACTTGCTTAGTAAGAAGTTTTCAAGAAAATGAAATGCTTTGACTGAGCATGGACATTTCTGGGTTTTCTACTGTAATCCCATCAATTAAGGATTATATCACTTTGAGTTTAAATTTGATATCTTAAGATGTACTCAAAGATTGGAAATTTACATCAAAAAATGCTTCAGCATGAACAAACACTTCTTTCTAAATGTATCAGAAGCAAGAACTATTTGTCATGGGGGAATGAAAGTGCCAATTGGAAAACAGTAAATGAAATAAAAAGTTGTGACTAAAGAAATTAACTGATAACAGAAGATTCTTTATGAAGACTGTGGGTGGGGGCTGTATTTCTTTGAACAGGAGAGAAAGAACTAAAAGGTCACTGTTGTCACTTTCTTAATGGCAGTAATTAAAAACAAAAAAAAAATCCTTGCTTTGTGCTGGGAAAGATTTATGTTGAGGATCAGCCTGAGAAATAAGTGAGGTAGCAGCTTGACATCTTGAAAACAAAACAGCACTGCAATATTTTTCCATCTATCAACTTTTATTTTTTCCCTACAGTGGAACTTCCCCCTGCTGATGTTTGCATGGAAGATCGCTCCAGCTCTGTGCTGTGGCAATACAGTAGTTATTAAACCAGCAGAACAAACACCGCTCAGCGCTCTCTATATGGGAGCCCTCATCAAGGAGGTAAGAATAATTGACAGGAATAATGTCTCCGTCTCTCCTTGCGGGGAAGGAGCCACCCGCGCAGGCCTGGTTTAACGGGCTCTGTCCATTTTCATAAATCACACTTCCCTTCATTCATTCCTGTTTTGACAGGCTGGCTTTCCACCAGGAGTTGTCAATATTTTGCCAGGATTTGGTCCAATTGTTGGTGCAGCCATAGCATCTCACGTCGGCATTGATAAAATCGCGTTTACGGGATCCACTGAGGTAAGAGGACGCACGGATATGTTACTGTAAGATGTGAGTAAATACCCAGGGAGGCTGTATGGAGTCCTTGTGCTACACTTCGCACTGTCACTGAGTAAAAAGAGCTGCATCCAAGTAGCAGTGGTCTGAACTTACGTGCTGCAGTCCTTCCAAAGCAGAAACGGCTCCTCTCCTCCGGCCCCCGCTGTGCTCGGCACCTCAGCACAGGAGATACGCCTGGAAAAATATTGCTGGGATTTCCTGTGGGCTTATGAGGATGTGAATCACATGCAAGTAGGCAGAACGTCCCGTGTATATCACAGCACACATAAATGCTGCTGCAGCATCCATAATTTGTGTATCTTGGCGTACGCCGGGAAAAGGGGAGAGGAAGGGGGCAAACTGGGGCAAACACACTTCGACTTTGCTGCTGCATTCAGGAATACTGGGGATGAGGGGATGTCTGCAAAGGAAGGAGTGCAGGGAGCAAAGGAGATTGTCCGAGGGGTCTGTTCCAAAATGATAGAAAGAAGCTGGCCGGAAGGGGAAGGGGGTCAGTTGTCTCCTGGATGCCAAAATGTCTTGCTACGAGTCTATGGTGCAGATGTTACAGAGGAGGTGCGGTCTGAAGACGAAGGCTGTAATCTGCAGAGAGAGTAACGCGCCCCTCAAAACCGAGAGCGTGCCTTGCTCTCAAATACGTGCGGAGCCGGCTGTTATCAGGGCTGGGGTGGGGGTGATAGAGGTACTCCAGACTGAAGTCGCAGGAGAAGGGGCCTTATCTCATCGTCTGAAGGCAGACAGAAAGGAATCTCAGTGGGAGTTTCAGGGCTGGTTATATTTAGAGAGTGCTAAACCCAGCCCTTTTCAATTCAAAATCTGACAAACCATTGTATGGAGGGAGCTCAGCCCCAGGGATCCCGCCTCTCTCTGAGCCGTCTGACTCCCACTCGTGGCAGCGGGAGGCTTTGTGCAGCCCAGGGAGACCGCTCTTCACAGGGAGTCAGTTTGTTTTTCATTTGAGTCGATAAATCCACTGACCAGGCAGCCCTGCCAGGTACGTGTGGGTATCGCAGGTGGGTCTGCCGAGACCGGCTCAGTTCCTTCAAATAAATGATTCTGCTGGAATTATCCCGTACCCAGGTTTGGAAGTCACCATACGGGAGCCTAAATGACCAATAAAAGGTAGCTGCAGTCGTATACCTACTTTGCACACGCAGAGTTGTTTTGCAATTACGATATGCCTGTACATTAAATTTTTATGGCAATTTTAGATTAGAATATACACAAGTTCCTTTCTAAGTCAATAGCAGCATCAGATCTCAGATTATTCTGTGGAATGACTGTAGTCATTACATCTCCTGTAACCAATTTATAATAGCATCCTGGAATATTGGAAACTTTAATATGAGCTGATTACCCCCCATAAATTAAGTTGAAACAATTGTTTTCATAAAGATATGTGGTCTCTGTTTAAGATAAATATTCTATTATACAGGATGTTGCACTGTTTGGAGGAGGAAAAATACAGATGGGTTAGGTTTCAAAGTTGTCTTTTGTAGCCAAAATAAATTTTTATTGTAGTTCCAGACAGCTTTAGTTTTAATAGGCGTTTAAACTCCAAAGCTGTGGGGTTTATACTAACTCAGTGCCTACCTTTAAAAGCCTTACTAATAGGAAGTGAAAAGCATTACGGAGATGAAAAAGCAATTCTCTAAGAACCTAAAGCAGGAACAGATGGAACGTTTTAATGCAGAGTTAGTGTAAACTATTCCATATTGTTCCTGATTTCCTGTGACACTGAATTTTTGTAACAGCAAGTCAACATTGTAAGATTTTAAACACAATGCCGTGATACGAGCTGTGCTATAGCGTCTTTGACTTCTTCAAAACAAGAGTTCGGTCTCTAATGAAATGATAATGGAAATATTGTGTCTCTCCGGTCTTGTCTGAGGCATGTCAACTGTACGCTCCAGCGACGGGGATTTCCGATGGCCGTCAGATATACGAACGCCGCAATATCAACTTCCATTCCCCCACTCCGGCCAGGTGCTCGTTAGGGCAGCTAATACGTTCAACTTGAGCAAGTTAATGGTAAATCCTATCGGTACAAAAGCAAAGATCTTCAAGTTGAGATGGCCGAAGCACAGGTTTTTCTTAAGTTTTCACCATGCAGTTCTTTTGTAAAAAAAAAATACTAATTCCTTACCTTTGAAGTAAATACTTATGGCTCATGAAAACTCCCCATTTGCCTGTAAAAATCACAAAACCCAGGCTATTATTATCTTATTTCCCACAAAGTTTTTTAAAGGCAGAAAAGAGGCTGCTCTTCCTACAAAAAAAAATGTAACGCCAATGTTTTCCAAAATTTGTAGAACCCAATCCATAGAAATATGAGCCAGAAGGCCAAGTTCATGACTTTAACTCAACAAAGCCTAAAAATGTTGTCCCTTCTTAGATTCCAGCAGTGTTCGTGGCTTCTTTGCTTGCTTTGGTCCATACTTCAGCAGCTTGCTTGATATGGGCATTTTAACAATTTTATTTTTCCTGTGTTTTTTTAACGAACCAGGGCTAACCCACAATCCTCCTTAATTACAGCAATCTCCTCTCAGGTTTCACTGACACGTTTTTTTCTTCATCTTCCACAATCGGGTGAAACTTAAACTGCCCAAACCAATCTTTCTTCCAGCCCATCTGACCATGTCAACGCTTGCTCCTTGCTTTCCTACCTTCCCTTGAAAGCCCACAACCAGTTTAAATATCTCATTACGCCTTACTGTATTTCTCCCTGGTCTTTCTGGTGCCTTGCTGTAGGGTGCAACTTTCCCTCACCAGGACCGTGGAGTGGTTCTGGAAAGCTCAGCTGTCTCCCACACTATCCCAGTTGTTCACTCGACGTGCCTTTCCCTTTTACTCTGCCCCTCTGAGCCTCAGCTCTTCACTGTTTCATGGATTCCTGTCTATTTATTTGAGTTATTTTTTAAAAATTACTAGCAACAATTTAATTAAAACTCAGTCATTTGTATTTTCTGAGCTTAAGAGCAGGTCCAGACTCAGGCTGTCCGGCTTAGCCATGTGTCTGCTGTTGGGCTGCTCAGAAGTACAGGAGAGATTATACAAGTCTCCTGTCTTCCCAGTTGAAGGAACAGTGGAATTCCAAGACAAGAGCTGATGAGGGGACAATTTTTACATGTATCCGAAATGCACAGAGGTTCTTCATATTACCTTCTTATTTTCTGAAAGAACTTTTGCCAAGTAGCAAAGGCGAGACGCCCTCAAAGAGCAGAGAAAAGCAGCCATCGGAAGCTGCTTCACTCTTCATTTGCCTTTATTTCCTCTCAGATCCGAGTATTCCGTTACGGGCTTTGCAAATACGGCCGTGCTGACTGCTGTGAGCGCTCTGGCCATGCCGTGTATTTGTGCTCCGTGTGAACGGAATAGTTGGGTGCAGTATGCTCTGGGCTTAAATGTAGAGATTATTATGGAGAGCAAGAAGTTATACATTTCAAATATGTTCATTAAAGCACTGCCTGGATTAAAAATTGTATTTTGCTTGCTGCAAAAGTTTAATGAGTTCTAATAACTTCTGTTCAAAACCAAATGTGTTACCTCCAAATCAGAGCGGCTTACAACTCTCTCCAAGTTGTTAAACTCTCAAGATGAGAATTACAGATAGCACACAAAACATTTGAAGCCCTGGCCAACAAGAAATGTACTCTAAGTGGCTGGTTTCCACTTTGTTCAACCCACGGCCTATTAAAATGCAGACAGATTAAAGATAGGATTCAGGTCTGTGTTCCTGCCGATCTGCAGAGTAACCCAAATAAATATCCAGCAAATTGGTTTGGATGCCTGTGTAAACAAAAGGTCTATAAACAACTGCAATAAACCCCAGCAAAGAGTCTGCATTTTGCTTGGCAGAATGTTTTCTTTATGCACTTAGATTAACAAACCATGATCTCATCATTAGTCAACAAGATACTAGAGAGACCATCAAAGCAAACTACAGGAGAGTCGAGATTGATTCATGCCAAACAAATGTTTGTAGCTAACAGCTGTATTACCACTGATTCTAATTTACTCAGCAGGGCTCTCCTTTCATTTCCGAAGTGAGATGAATGTCCCGATGCATGATGTAGACAGAATGTCTACCTACTGCACCAGCAGTGGTTGTGTCAGCTCCCCTGGATCACACAATCTCTTGCTGGTTTTGGATATCGTGAAGAATTCCATCCTGGCGTTTTCTGCTTTAGCAAGAAGAATCCTAAAGGTGATCGGACCTGCTCTGAGAAGCGTTAGCTTGCCACACGCACGCCCTGTTCAATGTAACGAGGATTTGTGCCTCCTGAATGAAAAGTAGTTGTTTCCCTTTTCCTTCCTTGGTATTTTTGGTGGAGTTCAGGGAGGTCTCCTTGGACAACCATTGTGCCTCTTTGCCATAAAAGATACATGTCAAAAGGATTCACCGTCCTAAAACTGAAAGAGAGTGGTGTATCAGCCCTGTCCAAGTTAACGAGAGTTTAGGCATGGAATTCCACAGGGCCAGGATTTGACCCAAGGAACAAATGAGCCTTTTATAGCTTAGGATTCTCTCCCAGAGTTTCTGTTTGGGATTGCCTTTTCACTTGTGCTGCACTATTCATATGCTCTTTTCCGGGCTGCTCCTCACACAGGGCATTACACAGTCAAAAAAAAGCAGCTCTTCTTCATGTCAGTATTTCAAAATTTGCTTGTCTTTGCTGGAGACACTCCCTGAATGTGCCATACCATCCTAAAACGTTTCTCAGAAAGATTTTGCATCCAGTCTGGAATTTTTTAAAAAATCAGACAGAGTAAGCAACAGCATGGGTTTGAAGGTTTGGCCAAAACACTGACATCCGGTGTCTCAGTAGCTGGAGAGAAAACTGCAGTTCCAGAAAACACAGAAAACTTCTGTCTGATCATACCATCTCCCCAAAACGTACTCAATCTCTTGTAACTTATAGCATTTATTGTTCTTCAGATGTTCTCTCAGTATCCCAAGGAAGGTATAATAATGAAGATGGGCAGCCCAGTTACTTACAGTGCCTAAGGAGCAGAAGATCCATGGCTCCTCTGTCAATTTTTGCACTGTTCACGGAATCTTTTCATCTGCAGAGCTTCCTGTGCAGTCTTACCTTCACGGTCTTGTCTGTGGCAGTGTGCAAAAAAATCACCTGCTGTTCAGCGCGACTGCTGTTCCCCTACGTGCAGGTGTTCGCTGATGGCTACCCTGGATCTGCCATCACAGGAGGGTTCGGAGGAGGAGACGCCAGACATTCCGACGGAGCTGTAGAAGAAGCGTCACAAACCCTGGACGTTTGCTTTTGACTCATGGGGCTTCCAGTGCTTTACCAGGAACAGGCAAAGCCGCCTGCACCGCTTAGAAACACTGATTTCTGTCTGAAAACAGAACATTAAGAGAACAGGAAAGGCAACAGACTTTTTTGTATTTCTGCACAAAGTATTTAAAATGTGACCGCGTAAGCCTCCTCCGGAAAGAGACATTAAACTTCCAAACACAGAAGGCATAAATAAGCAGCAATCAAATGTTTTCTATCACGATATGCTCTCAGTGCCTAACACCACACAGTTCCCAGTCCAGAAGCAGACCCTTCCAGGACTAGCCTTCAAATAGCTTTTTTGCACAGGGGTGCTGCAAAACACTGCTTTAAATTTTTTTTGTTGTTGTTATTGTTCTGAATAACAAATTGTTTTCTTTGAGATGGGCCAAATTACGTCTGCCTCACCCTCCATGCAGCTTACAAGGTTGCGGTGCTTCACAAGCTATCCAGGGATACTCCTGATATCAATCTTGAAGGCTATTCAAAACCAGGATGGGGAGTCAGGGCTTTCTCTGCCAACATTCCTGCCGAATAATCACACCGCTCCATTATCTGCGGGGGAGTCCTCTCTCCCAGCGTTCCCTCGCGAGGCTGCGCTGCCCGTTGGGAGCTCGCAGATGGAGCGGAGAGGCGCCGCAGGAAGCGGTGTACTGAAAGAGCAGACAGATCGCAACACCATCGCTTATCCCTTTCATGCTGTCTCTCTCCACGAAGAGAGGGTCGCTCACAAAAGGCCGCCTTTGGCACTGAAGGGCCGCCGCGCTGGTGTCATCCCTGAGACTTTTCCCAATCCGTAAGGGCACAGGGCACAGCAGGAGCGCAGTGAACAACAACGCCGAGCAGCGTGAGCCCTGCCATCCTGATGTCCACGCTGGTTTCTCAGGGGAAGGACACTGTGAAGCTGTCCGTTAAGTTTATACTTGGGACCTTGACAACAACCTCCCTGTGTTAACAATACTCTGGTCCGTACTTTTCCAAATTAACACCGCTGTCTCCAAGCGCTTTGCACTATACTATTTGCCATATACATAACAGTTGGACTTGCGTATTTGCCAATCACTTGTTTGCACAGAATCCTGTCAAAATCTTTACTTACATGGAGAACAGAGTTTTGGCATTCCAGGGGTAGAGCGGAAGGCGGGGAGGTGCTCTGGCTGCCTTGGTCTGTTCTGTGAGTTTTTGAGAGGAAAGAGGTGGTGGTCGTCCTTTGAGAGAGGGAGGTTCAGAGCAGTGAGGGTGGAATGGCGTTGGCTGGCACTGGCGCTCTCGCTGGGTTCCAGTGTGCGTTTTCAGCAGGGTTTGAGGGACTGGAATTTCCAGATGACGTGCTCTGTGTGTGCGGTGGGGGTGGAGGGCAGAAGGAGTCCTTTTTCCTGTTCACTTCTGGCTGTCAGTCAAACACAGCAATAAAATCAACTCCAATTAAGGGGATATGCGAGGAATTTCTCGATAATGTCAACACTCCATTCCATCCATACGGGGGTAAAGAAAAGAAGCTAATTTAAATTTTTTTTGAAGAAATAACCTCAGTCACAGTCGACTGTGCTATCACCAGATAAACAGTTAATCACAAAGGTACATGAACTGGTTGACAATTCCTTCATTATCCTGTGGGGGTTTTGCTTTGTTTTTTCTGTGGGGGCCCTGGTTTCTGTTTCATTTGCTTTCTGATTACTCCACTGCTGACTTAACTTTCTCCAGCAGACTGCCTTCAGTTCTCCAAGAGGTTCAGCTTCTCATCCATTAACCCCTTCCTGGAGGGAATCTCACTCACCTGACCTTAGAAATAGAAAGCAGACAGAGAGACCGGAGTGCTACGTGGAGAAGAGCCCAGCTCTGGACTCACTCACATCGCACCTCACATCTAACTTTCTGTGTGACCTTAAAACTTGTCCCAGTTAAAAGAAAGCACTTAATCAAGGGTCTCAAGCATCTCAATATTCAACAGATACTTTAAATCCTGTGTTTTACCATGTAGGGCCTAAATCTACCTCTGAGTACTTCCTCGGCTGCGAAACGGGCATAGTTACAGCGCAACAGCATAAAATCTGATCTGTTTGGATTCATTGATCCAGGGAGGGGAGAATTTCCAGGGAGCACAGCTGCCTCTCTGACTGCACGTCAAATACGTAGCTGTCAGATTGCTATCCCGTTGAACCCACCCCCGTGTTCCTTGGCAAGACCTGCGCTTTGCGGCTGCTCCAGCTGGCCCCACAATCCACAAAGACATTTTGGAAATAAACCTCTTCATAACAGTACCTGAAAACCTTAGGAACATGCCACTAGTCTGGCTGGAAGTAATTCTAGTCACACCAGTTTCAGATCTTTACTTCAGCCCTCCTGAAGCACTGTAAAAGAAAGCCACAAGCCATTTTTGCATAGATACCATCGGGTGAAGGGCACAAACACTTTGTGCTGAGCCTTATCCCCTCTCAATTTCTAGAAAAAAATCCTGGAAAGCTGTCCACTGCTGATGAGGATCTGTTTGGACTGAAGAACCTGCTGGATTATTTAAAGCTCTGTTCCAGTGATAGCCAGCATTGGCTGTTAACGCGCACTGTGTGACTGCGGTCCCTGTAAAATGTGTCTCCATTTCCTTTCAGGTTGGGAAGCTGATCCAAGAAGCAGCTGGAAGGAGTAATTTGAAGAGAGTTACACTGGAGCTGGGTGGGAAAAGCCCAAACATTATTTTTGCAGATGCTGATTGTAAGTCAGCACTTCCATATTTTTCTTAAAAACATGTTTGTGTGGTGGCTTTTTTTTTTTTTTTTCATTTTAGGGCGTATCTTTCACACAAAGTGACATGGGCTAGTATAGCTATATCTAATCGTACTTTTTAATCTCACAGAAGCAGCCTAAGTTGTGATATTTTTTTAAAATGACAACATTTGCACCCGCAGATTCACAGACAATGAGAAAACAGAAGCAAGCTGTAGCTGAGCATATAGAAACGGTGTTACTCGCAGTCATGGTCCCACACACATTTGTCATCCAAAACTCTGCAGCATGGTGCTTCAGTGCTTTGAATCTGGAAATTCTGTGATTTTTTTTGCTTTGCAGCAATTATAAAAAGGGAGAGCTTTGTTTTGTAGTAGCTATAAATGGAGATTATTCATTTTTTTTTTAATTTTCACAATTGAAGAATTGTGTGAAATATCCTCATTGCCACTGCCAGCGGGGAGCTGAAGACTTTGGCAGCTGGATGATGCTGTGCAGCTGAGATTTTTGGCACCTGAGAAGGTACAGGACAGCTGTTTAGGACAGCATAAAAACACGAACTGGAAGTTTCTGCGGAAATAATCAGCAATGAGAGAGTTAAAAGCGTTGATATCTAAACTGTCAGCAGGAGGTTTTGAAGCTAGCACCCCGTTAAGGTGATGGGACAGTTCACACCTTGCTTTGAGCCCTTGTTTCAGGCAGCTGCAGGCACACTGTACTGGCACTCCATGCATTTTCTGAGAACACTGTAACCCAAATAAATGGACAAATAAGGATTTGGTCTTTTAATTTAAAAGGAGAACTCCAACCAGACCGCCTGAACTGTAGTTTATCCGTGACTTGCTGTATCTGCCAAATCAGGTTGAGGACCTGGTGAGGAGTTGAAGGCAACAGGGGAATAACAGGGCACAAAGCAGAGCACGGTCGTCTTCAGGGCTGTCTGTCCTGTAGTACGTCATCCTGAAGCTCTCCGGTCTTCCCGTAATACAACCACCAGCACTTGACCTGAGATTCAGCCTCCAAAGCTCAGATTATTTCAGAACAGCAGACAATTTGCTCACCATTCCAAAGGAGCTGTTTGTTCTGTCCGAGGAACACCGTGTGCCAAAAGTTAGCAGAAAGCATGACAAAGCTGTTGAGAGTTTAGCGCACCAAAAAAACCTGAGAAGAATGGTTAGAGGCCCTCGTGGTGAAAAGCTGTGTTAGCAATAGAGAAAGAAACATCAGTTAAGCGGTTCTGTCCGCTGGTGTTTTCAGTCTCCATGGAGCTGCCTGGGAAAATCTGAATGCAGGCCAGGGAACACCCTATGTAATTTTTTTTTCACAACCACGCTGAGGGCAGAATAAGACATTTCTCTTAGAGGGCGTTGTGTAGGATGTGCTGAAAGTAAAGCACTGTTGCTTTGTTTATTCCATTGAAAATTAAACTTTAAGCACCGTTTCAAAGTGCTACAGCTGCTAACGGAGGTGCTGCGGGGCGTCGCTGTTTGAGGATGAATTCAGTGTTCTTGTCTGGTCAGCTATTGCACTCCGTGGGAGAATGCAGCTCTGGATGTCTGACTGTGACTGGACCCTCTCTCCTGCCTGGACAGTGGATGTGGTAGTTGTTCCTCAAGGAAGTCAGAGCAGAAATCAAGGCTTGATTGTTCTGTAATTGACCTGTGTTTTTAAAGCCTTATTCGCTCACCTGTACAGGCCAGAAGATGTTTGTCTTGTAGAATAATGATCTGGCCTTTTGAGAAGGATGAGTCTTGCCGTTATCAAAGGCAAATTCTCTCAAGTGTTCGGTTGGCTGTAATTCTCACGTAGGCAGTATCGAACCAACTTGTGATCACAGACAAATTTTCCCGTCCTCTGCTGACCCATCAGACAGACTTCTGTAATGTGGGGCCGAATCTGCTTCCTAGGGTCTCTTGAGTTTTAGTTGATCAAGTGCATGTTGCTGGTGGGCGAGACCTTGGTGAAGCTGTTCTTGCGTACCCTAGCCCTATAGATGCTAACGCACTGTCTGGATTTAATCTTTGCAGCGGGATATTAAGCGATATTTTGTGGCTTATGTCACGAGATGGCTCTTTACCTAAACGGTGCCTGAAGTCCCAGGTGGTCCCGTGCAATCTAGTGTTTCTGAACCAGTTGTATACCTCCAGTATAGCTGTGTCCAGAGTGGAATAAATGGGGGAAAAATCAACTTCAGACCTGTTTAAAAACTCCTTATCTTCACTGGGATTGTAACACAAAATGAAATTATCATCTTCATTTATGACCCGACACAACACTAGTATGTTTTGATTTGTTTTTTTTAACCAAATCCTACTTCTGCTTTGAAGTTTTGGGAATGTGGCACTACGTAGTACACATGGTGCAATAGCAGATGTGTCCGTGATGTCTCAGAGCAACGTACGCTGTCTTGGTTTTCCAGTGGACTACGCTGTGGAACAAGCTCACCAAGGGGTCTTCTTCAATCAAGGTCAATGCTGCACCGCAGGCTCACGGATTTATGTGGAAGAGTCAATCTATGAAGAGTTTGTTAGAAGAAGCGTAGAACGTGCAAAGAGGAGAGTTGTGGGGAGTCCTTTTGACCCAACTACAGAACAAGGCCCACAGGTAAAGAGGCCCAGAAGGTGCCTGGAAGCGTTTAAACTCTGCTGGGATCGAGGTCAGTCCGTGCAGACCCACTCACCGTCCAGGGGAGCTGGCATGATAAACCTTTCAAAGATTAAAATTCTAAAGGCGCAGATAATCTGTGCAGCTCAGAGGTGTTTCTTGTTAAGTAAAAACTCTCACCTTAAGTATCCAAAAGTTTGCCTCCCAGCTTTAACAGCAAGATTCTGCTCTTTAGTTCCCAGGACACAGCTGCAAACTGTGGGAAGCTCTCAAAAGTCTCTGTGGGCGCTTGCCTTCCAGAATTGCCTACAGCCATACCTGAGCCTGGGAACCACTAGAGAGACAGCAATTCTAAGCAAAAGATGGGCAGAATTAGAAATAGGTCTTTAGAAAAATGTTCCTGCCACTAGTAACCAGCTTCTTCAGGAAGTTGAACTGGGGCAAAAACTAATGATCCGCTTCGTTTGTGCTTACAAAGCAGATTGCTTAGCAGGAACGTGGGTTAAGCCACGTACACGAGGGGGCACATCCTGAAGAAGACACAGCCCCAGGCTTCACCTAGCAGCTGTTTGAGGATCTTTGGCATCTCCAGCTCAGAGTAGTGAATATATGGATGAGTTTACTCACTGGGACATGATTTGTCTGAAAAACCAATTTTAACTTCATTGCCAAGCCTGCAAGTCACACGGCTTCTTCTGTCTTTCAGATTGACAAGAAACAATACAACAAGATCTTGGAGCTGATCCAAAGCGGCATTACCGAAGGAGCAAAACTTGAGTGTGGGGGTAAAGGGCTGGGAAGAAAGGGCTTCTTCATTGAACCCACGGTGTTCTCCAATGTAACAGATGACATGCGGATTGCCAAGGAGGAGGTACCCACACACACGGGCACGATCCTTTTAGAATGTCCTAAACATGATTTTTCTCGTTTTGTTTACTTCCCGAGACAAAAGCTTTAGAGTGAAAATTACCACTGTATATATATTATTTTAAAAAAGAAAAAAAGTAACATCTTTTCAGAGCTCCTTACGCACACAGCAGCTGATGACAGCAGTTGGGTAACGAAGCTCAACTTCTGCCATTGGCTGTAGAGGCTCAGACCTCAGCGAATAGATGAGGGAAGGCTGGATGAGTTCCACTGAGGACACGGCTTTGGGAAATCCATGCAGCTTCACACACGGCGAACAGTTATCACTGTTCAGTGTTGCTGCGGGAATTTGTAAAGGGTGGCACAGGAGAGAGAAGACAATTAAAAAAGCAGAATAAAACAGGAATAAAATGCCTCTGAGTGGGCTGGTTTATTAATTAGTGCTTAACCTTTGTTGCAGATTTTTGGGCCTGTTCAAGAAATACTGCGATTCAAAACCATGGATGAAGTTATAGAGAGAGCCAACAATTCTGATTTTGGGCTGGTCGCCGCTGTCTTTACAAACGACATAAACAAGGCTCTGACGGTCTCCTCAGCGATGCAGGCCGGGACGGTCTGGTAAGGCAGAAGTTATCCCACTCCTGCTCTGGGAGATAAAGAGTTTGACTTGCTATCGTTGGGGCACCTCGGTTTTGCACCCTTTGTCTGAAAAATGTTTATCTAGACCATCCCAGTGGTGAGTCACAGATTGACAGTTCATTACTGAAGCTGCATCCAAGGGTTCGGTGCCCTGCTCCAGTCCTCCCAGGCCAAATCCCATTCTCCTTATGAGTAAGGAGCAGAATGTTGGTTTTGTGGCATAAATCCCTCATTTCTTTTCAACGTGAGACAAGTTTGTTATTACTAAGAGGCAGACAGTGTCCTCAGCTCCAAACCTTGAAGCCTCTCCCCGAGTTGTGCCAGGTGTGTCAGACTTAATGCCTCTTCTGTTCCAGGATAAATTGCTACAATGCCTTAAATGCCCAAAGCCCTTTCGGAGGATTCAAAATGTCTGGCAACGGGAGAGAGATGTAAGTATTACACTGCTGTCTTCTAAACTGTTTTCAGCTCTACAATTTAATACATATTAGTGAATCTTTCCATGCAAATTAAGATCAGGAAATATTCCCATCTCCAGATCAGGGCATAACATGACTCATGATCATTGTCAGTTCTAAATGCAATTGTTTGGGTTTTTTTTGGACATAGCAGGATAAGTTACTGGAGTCCCTTCTTATTCTGAAAGGAACTGAAAATTTCTGAGTATTTTTCTGAACTTGTAACCTGTCTTTTCTGTCTTTTCAAATTAACCAGCACTTTTGCAGAAAGATTCTCTTTTTGGCACTGCTGTCTGCTTGCTGACTGGTTTGGTGTACTTGTTTCACACTTGTTTAGCCATTCCTATATTTTGCCTTCCTTGCTATTTTTTCCTTTCTTTACTTTTTCCTGCATGAACTATTATCAGTGCACCTGAACTTTATTAAAATGTTATCTGTCTCTTCCAGATTTATAAACAATGTTAAATGAAATCAGGCCTAGAGAAGGATAGGCAAGGGTGTTGACATCCCTTTCCAAAAATCACCTTCCACTACAAAGCTTTCTGTCTTTTCTTATTCCGCGTCGAACTAAGTGCCAAAGATTTTGAAACGGAGCTCCACGCTCAAATACTGTCTCACGTACCTCATTTAAACTCTCACCAGTTTGTAGTTCTCCTCACAATCACAAGGAAGCTGAGCAATTGCATCAGCCCCGGATTGGTTACGCGTGCAAGGGACTCAATTAATTTCTGTGCGGGAGGCACGTATGCTAGATGTGTCTCACCTCAGCTTTCAGAATCGCTTATGGCTAGTGGCAAACTCCGCAATAAAAGTGAAGTAAGGTCAAACTCTTTAAAACTTTAAATATGTTGAAATATACAACTGGATCTATAAAATAAGCTCTATGTAGTCTGAAATATTTTCCCTCATTAGGGAGTGCTTTGAATAACACATTCATGCTATTCTCCACATTCATGAGTTATGAGGTGATCTCACACTGGCATAAATATGTCAGCTCATCTAACTCTTATCATTGTGAAAATATTCCAAAACTACTGAGCTCGCCGGAGCACATGAGTAACTCGACACCCAGGAGTGACCCCGCTGACTTCAGGGGGGTTAACTGTGCAAGCAAAATATTCCCATCTCCATAGCGTGGAGGTTGTGAAAGGGGGGAAGCAGGCAGCACCCCAGCTCCCATGGAAAATCTGGGGTAGCTGTACACTTGATTCCCATCTACTGCTTTGAAAATATTCATCATAAACAACAAACGTTTGGCATGGCAATAATCTCCATCTCACAGAGGTGCCTGAAAACCTGCTCGTGAGTAATCTTTGTGCTCCTTTCAGACCCTCTTTGATCAGACATTACCTTCTCAGCCACCTCCTCCTCCCGCATTAATATCTCCGTACTTTTGAATAAAATGCCACAGTTTCTCAGATCCCTGTTTTTAAGGGAGCCACATTCCTAACAGCATAAATAACGTTGAGTCAGGCAATTAAAGAACTAGAAAAAAGAAGAGAAAGTGTCCATAAATGTGTGTGTCACTGCTCAGCTAACGCTGTCTTACAGCCAGATCACGCTGTGCTGGCTCTGCTAGCCGTGTATTGTCTGGGACTTGGTTTGCTCCTGCATTTGAATTCACGGATTTTTATCCCACGCGGGAAAAAAGATGAGCATGGGAAGCTGAGATCAGCCACACTCATTTTACTCTCCCACAAAACGCAGCGGGGTATGCGCATACCGGCAGAGAACCACAGCTCAGGTACACAACACGACTGATTGCTGTTTGCGTGAAGGCCACTTACAATATTCTTGTAGTCTTAAAGAAGGCTAAAAGAGGTTTTTTTTTTTTTACATTTACACTTCTTTAGAGCTTCTTATCACTGCCTGAGTGGTATAAATTTAACTCCTGTAACTAAAAACCAGCGACTCATCCCAGAGAGCCACGTGTGGTTGTTTTATCCTGGATAGAGTCCTCCAAAACTTTGGTCTCTGTCCACATGTCTTCAAGGGAAAGAGGTGCCATTCTACGTCAGAACTATCCTTTAATGGATTAGGAATTATGCTCTGGATAGCTCTGATATACAGCAGTGCCTAGCTGCATTCCAAAAAAGAAGTGCAAGCGGGAGAACACTTGGAGTTCTAATTCTTTTCCTTGTATTTTTTCCTTTGAACTGAGGGAGGGAAGAGAGTATGTAGCAGTTTTGAAGACCAGTTTGCTGCACTTCCCTCACACCTACACAACCAAGGGATAGCATCATGCAAACTTGAGCCATGGGCTCCTTCCTTTTTCCAGACACGACCCTTGTTCTCACCCGATACTGAACTGCAATCCCAGAAGATCCCAATGGCAATAGAACAGGACATTACCGCTCCCTCCTTCCCCGTATTAGGCTGGGGGGACAAGGGACCTCTTTGATGGAGCACACACTGCCTCTTCTGCACTGAATGCACAGAATAACCCATCTTCCAACCCATCTTCCTGTTCAGCAGGAGCAGCTTTTTAACTTTGGAAAGATACTTGCCTTCAAACTCATCACAGTTGTCCACTTCCAAACTTTTGGCCAGAAAACAAATGCCTAAGGCCCTGAAGCCTCTCTGTGCGAGAACTTACTGGCATTAGTTACTGGGTTCCGCGCGGCTCCCAGTGACAGCTTCCACGGAGCCCTACGGGAATGGTTCTGGGGCTCAGCTGAGACTGACAGATAGCTGAAGTTTGGGTCATTCTTTGGAGACAAATCAACCGCTTTCTCCTGAAAGCTGGGGGTAGGGTGCTCTAAATCAGTGGGAACCTTTCGTACGTCAAAAAAATCTTTACTGATATCTTTCCTTGCATGTTCTTAGACTCTGGTAAATCTTACTATGCCTCCTGAATCATCAGTCTGAGTTAAGTATCAACCACTACGTCACATGTAAAGCTCAGCAAGCCAACAGCACATCAGAAAGTTTTCAAACCTGCAGGTGGAATGGAATGGCTGGTAAATACTGGTATTTCTGCCCAAATGAATTAGCCTTCCAAGGAAGGCTCCTCCCCCAATGTTCTATTTTGTGTAAAGTTTACAGTGCAGACGTAAATACAAAGCAGGTTCTGCAACCCAGGGGCCTACACAGCTTTGAACAAGTGGCCCCTCACTCCGCTCTAAAAGCAACGCTTCCCAGAAGCAGGTTCTGAGGAATTCCCCTGAAATATTCCTCGTGGTGCAGTTGGCATTAAGTTCTGCACAGGGGGATCCAGAGGGAAGGCAGTGTCACGTGGGAAACATGCTAACATGCTATGTGTGTCAGCTCTTTTTAGATTGGAATATAAGTGAGGGAGCAGTACTGAGTGTGTCGTGGGGGCGGGGGTAAGAATTTAACCAAGAAACAAATGTCTGTGAGAGCCTGTGGAAAAGAACCCTTGTATGAGTTCGTATCGAAGAGACGCTCTGCTGACTACAACAAAATCTACGCAGCATGCAGAAACACCCGTTTCCTAAGCACGATTTACCCAAAGCAGAAGATGTACCCGCCCAGAGCCATGTGTCCGAGGGCTGGGACCCAGTAGGTGGCTAGCTTCTAGCAGCGTAGAGCATCTGGTGGAAGACTGGGAAGAAAAGGATCAGTGGGTTAGGAGTGAAATTCATCTTCATCCAGGGTTGCGAGTAGTTCATTTTCCATAGGTCTTCGTTCAGACCTTCTCTGTCTTCAGTGGCAATATAAGCAGGGCTTTTACTGGCCAGTGGTGTAGGTCTTGGTGTCTGGACATTGTGAAGGTCTGGAGAGGCCCGCAGACAGCAATTCCCACAGTTCCATCGACGGACCGAGAGTCTCTCTGGGTTCGGTGTCGTTCTGTATCTCCTTATCAAATGCCGGAGCCATGCGTTGTTCCTTTCACCTCAACTGAAACTGCATCTTCAGGTGTTCTGAAAGGCGGCGTGAAAGGAAAACCCGTGCAAAGTCACAATACAGCAGAATTTTAGGTTGTATCTTAACTTTATCAAGGAATGGCTTTGCAGGGTTTTGCTCGATAACGAATTAACGTCTGGTGTAAGCTAATGCTGCAATTTGTTTTTTAGGGGTGAATGTGGATTGAGAGAATATTCTGAAGTTAAAACTGTGACAATAAAGATCCCTCAGAAGAACTCCTAAAATGACAGAGGACCGCGCTGCGCAGAAGAGCACGCGATGCCACCCTCTCTATTCCTTACGGAGCCAGCACTCAGGAATACAAAGTGTTACACAATAGATATTTAAGAAATTAAGTTGCAACATATATACCGGGCACATAACTGCGTACGTAATGCAAACCAATGCATGTTGTCATAAAACTCTCCTGAGAATCGTCACAGCTTTATAAAACCAACCATAACGAGAGATAAAACTGCTATTGGGCATCATTTAATAACGGTTCCAGCTGTAAAACTGTTAATGCAAATGCATGCACACACATTTATCTCTTCTTTAAATAAACAAAATAATTCTTACTGCTTTCAGGTTGCTTTCTCAAACAGACCTGCCTTGTACCGACATTCCAGTTTCAGTCAGGGCTTTGCCAGCCGGATTTTGCCCAAAATGCTAGCAAGGAGCAACAGAAACACACATCACTGGTGTTAGAAAATGAAAGACTGAACGGTAACAAGGCAAAACCTGGTATGTTGGCAACTTCCCAGTTAGCGTGCTCACATGAAGAGGTCAAACTGGGGAGGGAATCAAACCATCACAGGGACAACAAAATCCACATACTTATCAGTGCGATTCGGCCTTCATCACCCACAGCAATTTGGTTTTCAGAGCTGATTTGCATAATTACTTTATGTCTTGCTAAAAGCAAAAACCCTCCCTCGCTTACAGGAACTGGAGAGCTTTCACCTGCCTGCCAAAGGAGCACGGCACGGCCGGCAGAGGTGTTAAGGAGACCGGGAGCAGGTCCCAGGGCTTCCCAGAATATTTCAGCTTTCACTGCCTGTCTAGTCCTGTTGTTGGTACGGTTGTTGTTTCCACCTTTTTCTTTTCTTTTTTTAAACAAGTATACGCACATGCCGACTCCATTTATTTGTCAGCTACTAAACTGCAGGACGCACCCAGCAGAAGCCCACCTGGGCAGAAGTAAGCTTGACTTTATTGTCGTACTAAACGGTGGCTCGCCATCCTCACCATACGTGTGAGCCTCATGTGAGCTTACTGCCTGGTACTGACTTTTCGCTTACGGCTGGGGTTTTTTGGCCCAGGACAAAAATATGAGCAAGTTCCTTTAGAAGTGAGGTGTTTAAAACCTGGCACATTATTACCTGCTGCCTACAGACTCTCTTCAACTCGTAACTAACAAACTACACCCATCTCTTTCTCCTTCCCAGCTGCAGAGCTCATCGGTTCCCCAGAATTTGTTAGAGAGGTTTCATTTTAGGTTTTAACTTAGAATTCAGTAAATTTATCTTTAAAGTACCGTAAATCACCTACACTGCGTAGCGACATTATCTGGGGTGTAAGGACAGAATTGTGGCCTCGGGTGTAACCGTTTTAGCGGCAGAGTCTACACGTGAACTCCAGAGCTGATCAGCAAATCATTTCCACACGTTCCTAACGCCCTTTCCCCCCCGAGGAGTTCCTCTTGGCTTTGAAGCTGCGTGCGTCCTTCAGCATCCTGCTGGGTCAGGAGAAGAGTGTCCAGCCCGTTGCAGTGTGGTGGCCCTCCATAGTTTGTATTTCTCACTCACGTCAGCCTGTGTGCGCGGTTTTAAAGCAATACGTATCCATGATGCCGTTCAGAAGCGACCGTACTTTGACAGACAAGGAGATGAATCCAAATATTCCTGAGTTGTTACGTGTGAGTGCCATACGCTGCTACTGTAGTGTGTGTCAGAGTGAAGAAAAACAAAATTCAGCAAATAAGAGATTAGTTATCTTTAAACTGCGATATAAGATGTGAAAGGGGAGATGTAAGTTCTGTTCTCCTATTTACTTACAAAAGAAACTTCCTGTGCTAACAGCATTTACACCGTGTACTCTTTTGTATTCTTTTTGTGTATTTTGTGTGTCTGTGCTTTATTCCCAGTACGTTCAGGTTAATAATGTAGAGTTGCCATTTTTTTCAACCCTGTCACTGCAGCTCCATTTGATGTACATGGATTTGTGAAATCCCTTTTTAAATGTACCATCTGCATGGATCCAGCAAAACATTTTCCCAGTCCCTGCAGCTTTTTGTTACAGTTTTTAATCATGTATATAGTTATATGTTATTAAAAAAGTAAAAGGATATTTTCTATGAAGTTTTTTCCATTAAAAAGGTTTAGAGAAAGACTTTAGACTGTGAGACTCCTTTATTGTTGATAGAGCTATAAAAATATTTTTAAAAATATTTTCTTAGCAAAAGATCTGCTCTCACAGTAGCTTTATTTTCCTTTGCAAAAGTGAATGAAGTAAAAGGCCAATTACATTTTCTGGAATATTATTGCAGCTGTATGAAAAACACTTTGTGAATTGCAGATCTAGGTCATAGCCAAAGTTCATCCTCACCCTCATGCTCATAAAGTTTAGCAATCGGGGAAGGTCTGAAGTCATCGGAACCAGCGGGGCACCCTTGCGAGCTGCTGCATCACAGCGTGAGTTTTGGATAATGGTTAAAACAATCATGATGCCTTTTCTTCCTCTAGCAGATGAGTCACAGAGATGATTAAATTAACACTCACAGCTTTTATGGAGTGGTGTTCTACTTGTCTTTCATTTCAAAATGCTCAAACAGGGGAAGAGGACAGGCTGAATGTTCCTTGAGAGCCTGTAAAATTCACCCGGCCAGGTACTACACAGCTCTCCCTCGAGCGATGCCTTTATTCCAGGGTTCCGTTCGTTGCCAAGAACAGCATTCCTCTTTGGAAACGGTGCCCACTTGGATAAAGTATCCGCTCTGTTTATAAGGCCAAGGTACCGCACTGTATGGCAAGCCGTGGTTGTACCTCGGTGTCGCAGAATAACGCTGTTGGGTTAATCAGTCGCGACAGATAAAACAACTTGACTGAAACAGGGAATAAAACTTAATAAGAGGAGTGAAATCGCATTCTCAGAAAGGAGTTCTGTTCCTGAAAGTCTGGGACATCAGGAATGTGGTAAGCTGAGTTTCATTTCTATTTAAGTAGTGGCACGGACAGCACTCTGTCACGGGACGGGGAGTGGACAATTGGCATTTCCATATTCCCCCTCTCCCTCACCTGCCAAAGTTCAGGCTGCAGGAGATAAGCGCTCTGCGGAGCCCCAGCCAGTGAAAGTAAAATGTGTCACTAAATGTGTATACAGATGTAGTATAGGGCGAGTCTGGAAATAACTGTGCATTTCTTCTGGGAAAAGGGTGTGCAGAAAGGCAAGAAGAAGGTCGGGTCTGTGGCCTTCAGACGAAGCCATGGGTGTTGACACCCCTTGACCAGCATTCAGGCATTTACTGGTGCCCTGTTACGGAGAACGCGCTTCCTCTTCCTCCCCACAGAGGCCAGGATGAAACAGCTTGCCTCGCCTATGCAGAGGCACTGTGTTATTTCTCAGTTCTGTCCTGGGAAAAAAGAGAAACCATAATAACAGTGAATTCGGGGTGCCCGTTGAGGCAGTCAGGGACAAGCCGTATGCGGTGCTGTTTAGGTGCACGGTCACACCTAGAGCTCTGCAGAGCCACACTTACAGCCACCTCACATTCGCATCCGTGCCTCTCCGTTCACTGCACGCTGAGCCCATCAACACAAGAAGTTATTTTTCTCGTAACAACTTCATCCCACAATGGCCGATGTTCACAGCGCTGTACCCGTCAGGAAGCAGGAACGGCCTCTGCGGCTGTTGGATGCCCTCAGCATTCCCAACCCTTCTCAGCACATTAGACTACAGCTGCATAAAACACATCTTTCTTCCTCGTCCTCGTTAAAACACAGTGATGAGCTCTTTCTGTGTCTTCACCCTATCTTGTGTCCACCGAGCGCGCAGGTATGAAGGAACAGGTGTGTACGGCTCTGCCGGAGAGCTCAGGAACTTCTGAAGCGCCGTCGGGGACTTCAGCAGGAGGTCGGGCCATGCCTGGGAAGCTGTCCCAGCAGCAGCCAGTGGAGGCACAAGGGCGACTTGCCTTTTGGTACAACCGGGAGAAGTCACCAGAGCTGTTGCATACTGTCCCTAATTCCCTTAGCTCACTGTTAGAGGGGGAGAAAAAGCCCATCTACACGCCCCTGGGTCACAAGAATGGTTAATCCTAAACCAGTTCGGCCAGCTGAGTTTAAATCCTGAACCCTCACTAAAAGCCAACCTCATCCCCCGAGCACAGGCACGCTAGAGCCCAGCTGCACCGTAAAGACCACAACTGTTCTGGTGTCAACAAATTTAAATCCACTCAAACCACTGCTGAGAAGAGGGCCTGCACCCACGAGCCACCGCTTCTCTGTGGTGAGCGTTGGCACTGCTCCCTTCCATGGATTTATAGGATGAGTTCCACCAAGGAGCAGAGGCTGTCCTGTACCGAGCACAGCACACGCAGGCTTGGCTGTGCCCATAGCGCCAGGAAGTGCTCCAGGGAACGTTATTTCATCCGATCTCAGCGCCATTGCCATCGGCTGCAATGCCCCGAAGTCCCCAGGAAGGCTGGGACATCTGCCGGGAGAATCCGGCTTAAGGATTGATGAAGTCTGCATTACTGCAACCATTCCTTGTCCTGTCCTTTAATCCTAGTACCTAATATCCGACCCGGCAGTGCCAGGCTGGCTTCCAGGTGTTTTTATCTGCCTGGAGCCTCTTGACGAGAGCGGCTGAATAAACCTGGATTGTGCAGCCACACCAGCCGCAGAGGGTAAGAAAAGCTCCAGCCGCAGAGGCTGCCAAGGAGGCTGCGCGCAGCAGGCCGACGTAACCCAAAAGGGTGCTTGTGAAATGTTTGTGCTGCTGGCAGGCAGCGCGCTGCCAGGACAGCTCACACATCATGCATTTGCACATCAAATGGAGCTGCACTGCTCCGAGAGCATGGGAAAGGCCTGTCTTGAACGGCATGTGTCCTACTTCCTAAACATGTCTGCTTTACACTTTACACTTGGTCATTGGCCAGACTGAAAGTACCGCAAGTTCCCCAAAGCTTGTCACTTTGCCTTTGAAGTAGAACTGTTTGGATAATGTTTCCTTTGGCAATTTATCTATGTAACCAAGCAGGAACTTGGCTGCACTGGCCTCTCAACGATCCACCGCCAGCTTTTGTCGAAGAAGTCATGCGTTTGTGTATGTGCACTTACTCACAGTTTGATCATTTTTCGTGACCTTGCTTAGCCCCCGCTCCTTCTCCCGTACGGTTCCTCGTGATGAGGTTGGTGTAGCTTGTGCTAATACTAACTCCCTTCATTTGGTGTTTTTTCCCTGCTCTTTGTACGCCTGGCTGAGTTCCCATTTCCTACAGCAGTTTAATTAGCAAGGCATTTGTCTGCGGCTCGCTCCTGCTGCTGAACAAAAAGAAAATGCGTTTGCACTGCTTCCCCTGGCAGAAGGGCTCCAGCTCGTGGTCCGCTGGTTTTCTCAGGCTCTCCTGGGACCACAAGATGGGACACAGAGCAGGATCTCTTGTGAAGTTTCTGTTCTTTCCTGCTTTCTGTTGGTCCAAACCCTCTCTCACAGTCTTTGGCACCTGATATCCAATCTCAAAGTACAGTCAGTGTCTGGCAAGGGAGGCCTCCTCTTAGTTTTTCATTTTGAACTTCACGAACACTCAGGTTTCTGGGGGGCATGCTGAATGGGAAGGTACCCCTCGCTCCCACCAAGAGAACGCAGATGAAGGAGGATGGCTGAAGCATTCCCCTTGCATCTGACGGCCCTGCCGCTAGTCAGAACTCAGCGCGTTCATTCGCCGTGAGAGCGTGGCTCCCACTCGGAGCTGGCTGCTGAGGTGCCCTGTCCCCAGGCTGTACGGCTACGGGGACCAAGCAGCCTGCCTTTATTCTAATCCAGCATTCCAAAAAGTCTTGAGTGTTTCCAGGGATAGGGCATCTACCACCTCTCTGGGCCAGAAAAGTCACCAAGTCCAGAAAAGTCACCAAATATTCTTCAGCCTTATTCTTCCAGCATCATGTGCATTTTCTCTTTTAAATACAACCTGGCCGTGATGTTCAGGAGAAAAACACGTTGTCTCCAAAGAACCAGGCCTTCACAGAGCGACTAACCGGCGGTTCCTGCGTAGCCTGGAGCTCCTGAGCAGTACAAGGAAGGCTCCTACGCTGTGGTGCCGCGTTGCCCCTTGCCACGGGGGCTGCCATGTCCGATGTCGGGGAGGAAGCAAGGCTGGTGAGGCTGCTGAGAGCCCTATGCCCCTTCCGTCTTGGCACGAAACTAAACTTGAGCCATGAACTCTTTTCTGAGAATCTATCCCATGTTTCTCCATGGCGCACACCGCACACCTCGAGCATTGCCAGAACTGGAATGGGAAGCCCTTGCTGGAGAGCCCCTGGGGACTACTAGGTTGGCCAGGCCTCTGACCACATCAATACGTACAGAGCCCCCGCCTCTCGGAACCGAAACTGGAGCCGACCCCTGCTCCGGCTTTGCGGCAGCTCTGCCTCTCCAGCAGTCCTCCCCTTGCAGCACTTGCCTCCCAAGGACAAACACCATTTCCCAGACATTTATGGGAAAAAATGCCCAGGAAATGCCACTGGTACCACAGACCTTTACAGGAGTTTCCTCAGGGACACAGAACGTCTGACCCTCTCCACAATTCCCATTAGATTCCCCTTTGGGAACTCCTCTGATGCCACCATTTCAGATCGTGCTAGTGGGAACACGACAGGAGACTCCAGCTGCTCAGTGCCTTTTAAAAACACCCAGAAAGACGCTCTCATCTCCTCCATCTGTAGCAACTTTATAGCCAAGGCTCTGGGACAAATGTTTTAAGTTAATTTCATATTTCATCGTGATATTAAAAAAGACCATGATGAAATTACCACAGATACCTTTTCCCAAATCACCTGGCAGCGCTTTCCAATGAAAAAGCCAAACCAGTTTTCTTCCCTGTGGTGAACTCCACATGGATTACAGAAGGGCTGGTACAAAGCTCTGCTGAAAACCAGCCTTGCTGGTTGACTTCTATTTTAGAAACACATAGAACACCCTGAGCTCTTTCTCAGGGTTTTGGCAAAGAGGCGCTTCTAACTGACCGTGTTCTTAGGTAGAACAGCGACAAACGGCTCAATGATTTGTTTTCACAATGTTCTCTCTGGGAAGACTAATCGCCAGCCAGCGTTCTAGCGTGCACTTTCAAACACCTGGGGCTCCATTCTTTTTCAGGCAAAATTCATACGGCGGACTGCAGGGTCTGCCGGGGTGGGGGCATTTCTAAAAGTTTTAGGATTATGGGCTGGCCAAGAGAGTTCATGAAGCTTCTAGAATGTTGAGAAAATAAGTAGGAAAAGGCCATGCTTTCCCCTGCATTACTGTTTGTCTCTTCTCTTGTCTCAGAAGAGCCTGTGTTTCCCGCAGGAGCTGTGAAAGCCGTGCTCAGCAGCAAGAACCACGCTGCACGGTGCGGTACGCTGAGCCTCCAGCAGACACTGCGTGGCAATGGAAACAAACTGATGGGCTCCTTCCAACTTACCTTCTTTTTGTGCCAAGTTTCAGGACAATCACCTTTTCTTCCTCATTACTCTCCCTGATAGACTTCTTTCTCCCTTCCTAACTCCTACTCCTCTTGGAGTTGTCACTTTACAGCAAATAATTCCGTAATCTATTTTTATCAGGAAATGAAGCAGCAGCAAAAGCACTATATGTTCAGAACTCATTGTTCAAACATGTCACATAAGCTTGAAAATAAAAAAATAAACAACCACGAGGACTTGCTGGGTTTCTATCCACAGCTGAGTCTTTGCTTTGAATGCCATTAAAACACTGGGAGACGTGCCTGCTTACCGCAGCCTGAGTCCCAAACCATCTCCCCTTGCAATCGCAGAGAAATCCGTATCGGAGCAACTGCAGTGCTGCCGAGCAGAGAGATACACCGATAAACAGGATGGCATTTCTGGAAGGGAAGGGGGAGCGGGAGCGGGTGCCTGAGATGGGCTTTCCCTTCCCCTTTCCCCGCAGCCCTCGGCACATCCCACCCAGCCTCCTGCCTCCCTCCCAGTCACGCGCTCCATCACACCTCCTCTTCTACAGCGCTCTGCAACCGTCCTTTAAGCGGCATTATTTTAGAAATCTAAATGAAAAGCTTCCTCTGTGTATAAGAAATCAAGGTGCATAAACCTCACCCAATATTCAGAATTTCCAGGATCCATAGAGAATCCAAAATCACAAATTTGCTTCAGCTGCTCATTTACGTCAGGGATGTCCAAGAAGTTCAGACCTGGAGAGAAACTTGGCCTCTCTTCATGCGACTGCAGACACGGGCACTTCCTACGGAATGGATTTACAACGCAAACAGGCTTTGGATGGTCCACAAACCACAGTTACACCGACTGAGGGAGTTACAGTTACAAGGTAAGCATCCGTTTTGAAACTGTTCTCATAAAATCAAGTTATTTCAGCTGCAACGGCCTGCAGGGACAACAATATTTGCTTTCTTTCGCATCATCTTTGTTGATCCTCCTTCACGGCATAAAAAAAAAGAAGAAGGTGTTAATTGATCACCTGATTATTTGTGTGCAGATGATCAAAACCGTAGCTTCACTGTCCTCTCCAAACTTCATAGACTTGGTCTGAGCCTCAGAGGTTTTCAAAGTAAAATGAAAAGACAATAATTATTACTACCAGTTTGCAGACAAGGAGTTGATTGAGAGAAACACAGCAACTCACCCCGAGGCGACAGAGGTAAATCTGCCGCAAAGGCTGGGACCGAGCACAGATCTCCTGACTCCCTACCTGGTACCACGTTTTCCTGAGCCGCGTTTCTTGCACGTAAACACTGTAATTATCCTTCTGTCAAGGAAAAATTAATACACGCAAACGCACACACAGAGAACCGATGAGCCTCTTCTGTTTGACGAACGATCTACAGGAGTAGAGCTGGAATTCTCTTCCCTTCTGACAAAGCGAGCTGGGAAAGCCCCTGAAATCCTTAGGAACTAATGATCTTTTAAGAGCTCAGGTAGAGAGGGCAGATTTTCCTTGGTACAAATAGCCACACCAGCCATTCATTTTGACATTTTCAGACTCAGTGCAGGATCTCTCAGCTAATAAATAATGCCATCAACTTTCACCAGGGCTTGACTGCAGACAAATGCGCTTTTCAGCACTTGTATCAGTTTACCGCAGGTTTGGTGTGTTGTTTCCCGTTCCTCCGCAGCCAAGCGGCAAGCTCCGTACCTAGATATGCCTACAGTATTTATTTATTCATTCCCTCTCACACACACACATTCAGGGTGCAGGGTTTTTTTTTTATTTGGATGCACACAGTTCAGTCCCTCGCGTTTCCTTTCTCTCCCCATTCCTGTATTTGCTCCCCACAACAGGAGGGGGGCTTGCAGAAGACCTCAGCAGTGGCCGTCCCTGTCAAGTTCTCTGGGAACTGACAGCGCTCAGCACCTCTGAAAGCCTGCGATATACAAATATTTCGCTACCCGCGAGGCTTTAACTCAAGGAAGCATCAGACATGAGTTTGTGGCTGGCTGCGCTTAACACCAGTTTGTAGTCACCTGACTAAAAGCTGAGTCTGGAGATGGACCACTCCATGAGATTTCCAGCACAAGTGGCGCCGTACCGGTCAGAGCCCTAGGTTCAGTGAACGGTTCTCTAGCCTCCGTTGACCCTGTTAATGAGATCTCTGAAGACAGCAATGGGTGGTGAGACCCACAGAGCACCTCCAGCATAGACCTGTCACCTTAGGGTGAGATTCCTCTTGCTAGGTTCCTAACTTAGGAACCTTATTTGAAAATCACATCCTTACCTAGATTAATTCAAATTATATTCAACGCTTCATTTTTTAAATGCAGAACTATTGATGGCAACGCGCTAGGTTGCCCTCAGGGAACCCGGATTAGAGCCTCTGACTCACTCTGCTGTTAAATTCTGAGAGCCCAGACATCGAGGGGCCAATATAGGTCTGCACCGTAACACAGGCACAACAATGCCTTGCAAATGTCAAAACTAAAAAAAACCACCCAAACTTAAAAAATGCATAAAAGAAAGCTATAATTCTAGAAAAACATAGAGAGAAAACACTTAAGCAGAAACAGAAGTTTGATTTCTTGATAATAACCAGCTGAAGTGCCAATGATTTTGTAAACTGATCAGATAACGAAAGATGACAGATTTTCTCCTAAACTCTTGCCACTTATTCTTTTGGTTCCTTATTCACCTAAGCACTTACACAGTGTGATTTATGCCAGCCTGCGTATTGTTCCCTGCTCTTTCATGAGCAGTCTCAGTCCTCCTTTTTGCTGTCTAACACGGAACAAGCTGCACATAGTCGCACGAGCTGCTTGCCCTTAGCTCCTGGGATTTTCTTTTTCCAGATCAATTGCAGTGCAGAACTCTCCTAGGAGGCCCCAGGTACTACAGACAGCTCGGCTGCCTTCCCACCGACAACACCACGCTCCAGCCAGCGCAAACAAGTGATGCAATGCAAGCTGTGCTCCTCCCAAGGGCGGAGAGCATCCCCAACCAGACCCTCAGCTTGGTTCTTCCCAAGGAGAACAACTTGCAAGGTCACTTTTGAACCCTTGCTTCCCATGGGGTGGCCGCAGTCCACCCGGCAGAGCTAAGGGGATGGAAAATGAACCGCTGAACTGGCTTTGCTCGCGCACGGAGCACATGAGCTAGCAAACAGCAACACATAACGCTAATTGATTGCAGCTTCACTTGCAAGGACCGAAAGATTCTCCTAGATAATCTCTGAATTCTTGTGACTTTGTTTGGAAGCTTAAATTAGATGATAGCATATCAATGTATGTCGTGTATAATTTCCAAATGCACAGGCCTCCATTATTTTCTGAATGTCTCTGTAAGAGTTGTTGTTGATTCTCAGAATTGGGTTTAACTAGAAGAAAAACACCACCACCTAAGCAGATTATAACTTCTGCACTTTTTGCTTTTTAAAGCATTGTGGAAATAGAGAACACTAAAATATATTAATTACTGTAATAAAGAATTTGACAGGATTCATACTATAAAAATTCTTTAGTGATTAATCAGGTTTCTTTATACGACCGTCATCGTTCGACCATCTAATACCTACATTTGTTATTCTGATGTACATAAATAGCATTTTAAAATTATTTTTCTCTTCTTCAAGCAGCCCAAGTATTCTCTCTGAGCTGGCTCCTAGTGGGATTTGGACTTTTAGCAGTTTTTCAAAATAGTGACGATTTTAATAATAGATTATACAAATAAAAGTCAATCCATATTTCAAACATGTAACTGGACACGAGCAGAAAAGCATTTAAAATGAGGCACACAAGTCAGATGCATTAATAGTTTGAACTTTTGCAAAATGCTGAACATCTCTGACCTCTCATCAAGGCTTAATATCCAGCTATAGCTCTTTTCCTGTTCGTTCCCCTGCTTCATTCCCATTCTGAATCTGTTTCATAGTTCAGCACACCAGATAATTTTTCCTTGACCCAGCTGTCTCAGTCCAGGTGACTCTGGTTAGAAATCTCCTCTTCTGGCAGCCCAGCCCATTCTCCACACCAAAGAATGGTGATAAGCAGCCAGACTTCTTCAAGGCCAGACCAGTGTTCTTTCTGATCTTTTCAGACATTACTTGCTCGTAACATAGAACAAAACACTTTAATACCAGCCTTTCGCAATTAAATCAAGATTCTTACCCAGCAGCCTGAAGAACCTCAAAAACTTTATCATCTTTTGCCTTAAGTGTGTACACACAAATGTAAAAAAAAAAAAAATCCAAAGCAGGTTACATCACTGCGTGTAGAAGTAGACACAATACCCACAGAAGAGATGTTAGTTATTCTGTGCTACCGGAAGGTTCTCGGCCTGTACACGGTCTGGAACAGTCTGCAGGGAGACTTTTGTACCACCTACAAAACATCGCTGCTGTGAGATTTTCTGCCATCTTCCAAGCAGATCAACAGCTTCTGCAGCGTTATAAAGGACCATACTTGAGGCAACTTGGACTGAATTGGACTGAAATTCTGTAGATACAAAAAATTTTCTTGCACAGTGTAAATATGACCTACTTCAAATTTAGTCTTAATGCCCATGGCATTCCATAGCATCCATAGGAATGATGAACATAGTCAGACCTTCCAGTAGGTCTGTTGTCCCAGTTCCACAACAAATAAAGGCATAACACTAAAGAAAACATGTGACATTGGTAAAGAAAAACAAACAAACAAACAAAAAAAACAAGAGACAGAGAGAAGACAAGAGAAGACATCAATTTTTTTGAGCAGGGCAGAACAAATGTTTGACTAAAAAGCTTCAGGTCCAGCTGGGAGAAGGCCAAGACTAATTTAACCTCTGGTCAAATGGTTGGGAGTTAGCTAGTTTCCTTTTTCCTCTTACATCACTCCCAGAGATTTCGACAAAAATAATATGTCCCTGATTACATGACATTACAGGCTCTCACAATGCGCTGGGGAGGATAGTGTTGAAACCCCTCGGAGACAAATTAATCCCAGCAAAGCAACAGCTGTAAGATTGCTATAAACAGGGAAAACAAAGACAATGTTTGCATCACGCACTTGTAGGATTTTAATATAACTTATTAAGGGGATTAGATTGTCAAATTTTTTTAACAGGTCTGACAGCCTCTTATCATGAAAATTGTTGGGCTGTGTGTAGTTGCTATGAAGACATTTAACCACTCAGTGCATTCTTTTAAAAAGCTAAAGCTGACCCAGGTATAAGATGATTTATGCTGCTTTCAGAAAACATACGCAGTCAGAGAGTACATGACCTACAGGGTTTTTTAAATACGCTGGAAGGAATCACCACTTCTGTCACCGGCTCCGGCAACACCCGCGACTGCTCAGGTGTCGCGCACCTGCCCGCGTGCTGCCGCCAGCCAAGGGCAAAGCCCGGCGCCCAGCCGCGTGGAGGCCCTCCTCGGCCATGGCGGAGCCGCCCTCCGAGGCCACGTGTGCCCCAGGCCCATGAACAGGCCTCCGGAGTTAACCGGAGCTGCCCTGGCTGCCACAGCCATCCCCAGAGCCCGCCCGGAGCCAGGACAACCCCTTCCCCGCGGCCGCGCAGGGGGGAACAGCCCGTGGAAGAGAGGGGAGCGGGGCGGCCCGGGCCCCGCAGCGCTGCCAGGGGGTGAAACCTTCCGGAACCTTCAGGAAGCCGCAGCCATGGTCCGGTTCCGCGAGCTTGCCACACGGCCTCGTCGTCAGCCACACAAAACTGTTACCCGTCCTTGCACCCCGGCCATGGGGGCCGAAATCCCTGGCATGGCCCTGCCCTTCTCCCAACGGCCGGGCCCAAGCAGGGGACCGGTGCCTGTGCAGGAAAGACTTCAACAAAATACACCGCTTTCTGGTGATACGGCAGCCAAAACTACCTCCCGGTGTCTGCAGCCGCCGGCGGAAAGCTGCGCGGTAAGCGAGAAGTGCGGAGGCCTCTACACGCACTATGAGGCGAAAGAGAGATTATTTTTTTCCCAAACTGAGAAAATATGCTCATATGGAGGGGTATTTTTAGGTGCTTTGTGTCGCTACTTTGAGAATAGGAGCTGGTGGGGTTTTATTTTCCCTTACTTGGTTGGGATCGCAGTTCCTTCCAGGGCGGAGGAGTAAAGATAGCTGTTCATGGTAACTGTGAAATACGACAATACATGTTTTTAAGAACTGTTTTTATGTATGGTAAGCTTAATTTTATCAGATGAACTTTAACTTGCGATTGCAATTTGCAATGCTTCGTTTAATAGATAATAATGCCATAAATAGTATGTACTATCACAAATATTGCTGGGAAATTTAGCGCATATTGCACCTTACAAATTTCACAAAAGGCATAAAGCAGTTTCATGGAAATTTGCATCGCTTTTGAATAAACCCCATTTTAATTTAAAATTATTCAGGTGAGATAAGATATGACTGGATATACTGCTATGTTTCTGTACTTGTTTACCCATTTTATGAGCATACCTCACTAAAATGCATGGATTTCATGACAGATTTCAGGAATACAGTACAGGAACTATACCTTGAGAAAGGCTGTATCGTTACATTGTATGTAATCCATAGGGGTTTAAAAATGTAAAAATCCACAGGGGTTTAAAAAACATACTTTCTTCTCACAGAAATTTTAACATAATATAATAAAATGTGCCAACTTGAGAACAAGTAATTAATAAAACCAGCGAAAGTTCGCACCCTGCGTTGACAGCTCAACACGACCCACAAGCTGAACGACTGCGAACGCACACGCCTCTGGCTGCACGGCCTTCACGGCAGCGTTGGGACGGGCTGCTGCCCCTCTGAGGGTCTGCCACGTTGTGCCCACGACTGGAGTTTGCCCCGACGGCTCCAGCGGGTTCCTAAACCCCGCGGCTTCCAACGGAGGGGGCAGAGGAGGCTGGGGTGGTGTGTGAAGCACCCCGTCCCCACAACAGCCGAGATGCCCCCGGCTGCCTCTGTGGACAGGACAAAGTGGCAGGGCCTTCTGATATTTAGGGAGGAGAGGAAAGCGAGGCTGTTGGGGGGGACATGTTGTTTACGGGAGGTCAGATAAGCGATTACGTGTGTTCTTGTGGAGAGCAGAGCTGTCACTTCTTAAGAGATGCAAAGTACGTCTCAAAGACAAGGGTCTCCGCTGCTATGCGAGGTATGCTTTGATGTTACTCCTCGGAGTGATCTTTCCAGATCTACTGAATCAGAAAGGCACCTCTACATACGGCAGGAGAAACCACGAGAAGATCTGTCAAGTAACAAGGCTGTAACAGAGCGCTTTCCTTGAAGTGTAATTGTTCTGCATGCATGCGGAAGACGGACAAGGCTGATGGGAAATAAATGAGGTTTGCAAGGATCGTTCCAAACCCAGAAAAGAAGAATGCTCTGGCTTCATGGATGCTACATATTTTCATAGAACCATAGAATCACAGAATGGTTTGGGTTGGAAGGGACCTTCAAAGCCCACCCAGTCCAACCCCCCTGCCAGGAGCAGGGACATCTCCAACCAGATCAGGTTGCTCATGCTCATGTACTTTCTAAAGAAAGTTTACAGTCTATTTAAAGTGTATGGCCTGTGCCAGAAGAAAAAAAAAAAAAAAACAGGAAAAAAATCTAAATATGAGCAATACTATAGAACAGGCATCTAGGAACTACATGTAGGCCTTGCAGAGTTATGCCATCTTTTCAGTCCTACATTATGAGAGCTGGAATTTCAAGCAGGCACTAAGTAAATGAGACAAGCTCATTTAAATGTGCTCCACGGTGCAATAATTGAGCTTTTTTGGCCTGAATGTGACCCTAGTACCGCGCTACTGCAAAGGGCATGATCTTGGCTGTCCCTCTGCTTCGAAACAAAGAAGTGCCATTTGACCAGCTTTGCTCCAGGATGGCAAGTAAAGAGACTGGCCTGTTTCGATGAAGGAATAAGGTAAAGGAGACTGCTAAAATAACCTGCAGCGTAACAGGCAGTCTACATGAATGGCGACCCCTGCTAACACCGCTCCGAAAATTCACTGTTTTCAAACAGAACACACACTGTCCCACCCATTAGCATGCAAAAATAATTACTTGGAAAAGATAGAGATCCGTAACCCATGGCACTCATGGCCAAAGAATGTCAGCACGTATCTCAATTCTGAATACTGTGTAGGAAGGCTGGTGTGTGCTGAGAGCTGGAAGTTACAAAAGCTGAAGAGAGGTATCCAAGGAAAGTAGAGGCTTCTAGCTTCCACTGAGTTCAGCTCCGCATGAAGTCACCGTACCACTCATCAGCTGGCCCGTCCAGAAATCAACAGGAGCTGGAAGTGCTACCAGAAGGTAGGTGTTGTGATTAGCTCTGATCTACTTGCGTGCTTCACCTCTGACTTTAGAAGGAAATACCCAGTTTGGCAGTGGACACCGAAATAGGGTACTGGCCACTCATAAAGTGTTGCTGACCCCAGTGGTATAACACATTGTTGTGCCGGTTCTGCAACCTAACAGAGTAGTTTTGGCAAAGTTGCTTGTTAAAAATATTCGGATCGTGCATTTCTAGTAATTGCATGAAGGAACTCTTAGTGTTGTTGAGAGAACAGCCTGGTAAGGGGAAACTACTCAACACAGTCAGTTTAGAGAACCAATGACATTAGAGTTTGTGGTACTGTTACATTTCTGTCTTATTAATGATTACAGTATGGGAAAAAATCCCTTCCTGGGACTGATTAGTCAACATCCATTGGGCGAAGGAAGGGGGAGACACCTGAGATTGCTCTGCAGAATCTCTGCTGTAAAAGCCCTTTGTATGATCCAGCTTTTTATAGAACAGTCTAAAAAAATTAAAATAACCATTTATAAAAGTCAGTACACAGCCTCACTGCATATAAATTCAGACACATCTATACACTGACATGCGTATTACTGAAAGATCTATTTTTACTTAACGTCTGAATATGAGAGCCATTCTGGTAGGCAGACTCCTCAAATGTCCTCCATTTCATGGTACACTTTTACGGTGGGAAGTTATTGACATCAGAAAGGAAGAGTAATGAAACCGAGGTCACAGAGTTGTTTACACTGGCGGGTGGATCCACAGCATCCCCGTATGATTCAATTGTTTTGATGACCCTCTTTTTGGGATTCTGTCACACGTTACGTCTGATATTTGGATCTCGGTAAGTTGAAAGCGAGATCAAGAGGTTTATTTGGTTACTGCTACCAGCGAGTGAACGCAAGGTTAAAAAGCCGGTCCCTGTTCAAGCCAACGGCAGGATTCCCAGTGACTTCAGGAAGTTTCCAAATTCCCTGCCCCAAAGCGCTAACAAGCCAGACAGAAGAAGGAGCCATGTAGTTACCAAGCTGAGCAAAGGATGCTCGGAGAACACCCAGAGAAAGCCGATGAAATCATCGAGGGGAGGGAAGGAGAAGGAATAGTCAGCAGCATGCAAGTTCCTTTAAAAGGCCAACTTTAATTTTGCTGTTGAAAGGGAAATGTGGGAATTATTGCCTTAAAGGCTTTTGTTTAGAGTTGGGAACTGACGGTCCACTGCTACATTAAACCAACAAAAGGCCGTGTTTAGATCATAAGCAGAAATCTCGTAAACGCCCCGGACCTGAGAGGAGCCTTCCCTCCATTCTCAGACCTCACTGCGGAGCTGTTAACCCTCACAGATACTGCCCCACAGCCTGGCCAGCGGGAATTCAAAACCCAGGCCACAGGGACTGAAAAAAACAGAGTAGTGACACATTAGCAAGAAGGACGTGTAAGTACGGCTGTGAATAAAATGGCTCTGATCCTAGCGCAGAAGCTAAGGGCTTCATTACATTTAATTACTTCCGGCTTTAAATCAAGGCCTGCTTCAAAATGAGGGTAGCTGCTATTAAACGAAATTACTTTCCCCTCAAGCTCGTATGGAAAAGTACAGTACCAAAAGAAGACAGCTTCTATTAAAAGCAGTGTGGTAAAGGTGCTGCTGCCAATCTAGAGATGGTTTGTAACTGGGAGCAGCTCATAAATGAAGTTTTATATGGTATCTGTCTTTCATACCTTATGAGGGAGAAACCTTTGCATTTGGCTGGGTTCCTTTCTGCCTGTTCCTGTCTGCTGCTCATTGTGCTGCTCCGAACTGCTACGTAACGACCTTTCCTAATGCAGAAGTTACACATCGGCACACTGGTTGTTTCTCCTGCGGGTTTCCCCCTGGCAGGGTGGGCACGGGGAGCGACGGAACGACCCTCAGCAAGACGAGACTTCCCAGAAACAGCGTGTACTCCGAGATGCGGGCAGGTTGGAGCACAGATTTCAAACACAAACACATTAAACGATAGCAGAAACCCTCTCCCACAACGGTCACAACACTTACATCATGGTCCTCCCCGGATGACAGGCCCAATTAGTACTGATTAAAAAGGCCCTCGATAAAATTATCTGCTCTGGGATACACCAGGTTGCTAGTGGATGAGCTGAAATGAAAATGAAGGATGGGTTGCTCAAATCAAACCAAACACGAATTGAACGAGAATTTACCCAAATCTTCTGACAGATTTTTTTAATCCCTGTTGTGTTTCTGGCTCTCACTCATATTCAGCATCTGCTCTCTATCCTTGATCACTATCCGAATATTTGTTCCATGCACTTAATTTCATTCTCTTCCATTTTACAGCCTGCATGGTTCAGTTGTTCATTCTTTGATTTGCCCTCACATTTTCTCAGCTTTTCATCTCTTTCTGCTTTTTTTTCCCCCATCTCCTGGCTTTATTGTCTCTTTTTTTGCCTTAGCATACACAGCCCTAAATTTCCCTTCCCTATTTCCCTGTTGCCTTCCTGTCACCATTTGTTTTCTATCACCCTGCTTTTCTGCTGGCTGATGTTGGAAATATTTCAGGAATTTCTAATTCACAGTGCCATGAGAACTGTTATCTTTGCATTTTCACTAGTGAAAGTGCTCTCGCACGGTGAGGACGATGAGCAAGCCTGGGACAGAGAGGCTTCCGACGGACTCTTCCCTGAGCCCACTTTGCCTCCGGAGTGGTACGCTCCAGTGTGGAATGTGCGAGAGGAAGCTGGGTCCGTGGGGAGCGCGCGGGCTGGGGGCAGGGAACGCGGATTGAGAAACCTCAAATTCCACACCGCAGAAATGAGTACAGCAGAAACCGAAACGCAAGAGAGAAGCTCAATGAGGGACCAGCTGGGGAAGGGTGGAGGGGAGAGCAGGAAAAAATATACACCCACCACCACCACACCCTGGCCTTCAAGTATTTCTTCCACGCAGGTGCAGATGAGCAGCAGTACCAGCCCCTGCTAATACTCACTTGCTCTGAGTAGTAATACTGAGAAAGCCTCAGACCTCAGTCTGTCCATTATTTCTTTCCCGGAGCAGGGTTAGGGGTCACCTTTAAAATAACAACTGCAAACGAAAGGCAATTACAGGGGATAAAAAATGATTGGTGACCGAAAGAGCCAGCCAACGCATGGGCTGCTGTTGACTTGTTGTTGTAGTAGGACAATATGCCAACTCAAAGTCACCACGGAGAGGAAAATAAATAAATGGCTAAGTGACTGTATTCCAGTATCTGGAGTTGGTTCAGGAAAAGACCATCAAAGGTTAAACCACCTACTTTGTTATTGCTTCTGCTGCTCCTGCTATTGTTTTTTGTATTCTGGTATCACCAAGAGGCCTCAACGATGACCGAGGCCGTTGTGTTAGGCACAAGACAAATATGCAAAGGAAGAGAAAGTTCCTGTTTTAAAAACTTAAAGCTTAATGGATAAGATGAGCAAGAGGTTGAGGAAAAAACAGAGATAAAGAGAAGTGAAATGACTCAAACTGAGTCACAGCAGGTCAGTCAGAGAGCTCCTATCCTAAGTTTCATCGTTGCGAGGAGCTGAATAGGAAGAAACTGTGAATATTGTCTATATTACTATGTTTGTTGTTTAGAAATGTAAGAATTCCACAGGCTCTTCCACCCACAGTGATGGAAGCCTCCTCTGTGTACACAGATAGAAGTTACTCATGTTTGCTGTTTGCTAGGTTGGTCCTTCACACGCCCACCATGCTGTCTCGCCACAATAAACATCCATGATATTCATTATCATTAATTACAGATCGTGCATTGATGGTGATGAGACCAGGATATGTTCAGCCAACACAGAATATCTTCGTCTTGTCTAGTTCTCCTTCTTCCATCCAATTCCTGTGCTGGCTTTAATTAAGCTCACACAGTCTCAAGAGCTGCCAGAACTCTCGTGCTGTAACAGAAAAGGTGACCTCAATCACCAGCTAGGGCTCAAGAGCTCCTTGGACTCCGAGGTCATCTCTGCTTCAACTTGGCATTCTCCAAATACCGCTGCACCCGGTTTGCTGAAGAGCTACCCTCTGCATTTCAGCTGCAGCTGAAATTCAAACGGTACAGTAAGCTAGTAGCTAGTCATGGGAACCCACGTGTCTACACCCTGCAACAGCAGTCATTGTGCCAAACCGCAGCAGAACAGCAGAATGCTCACAACCAGGGGTTTAAAATCTTCAGAAACATTGTACTGAAGTGCTACAACCTGCTAATGGGAGACAGTGCAGAGATGTCCCTAACTGCTAATTGTGGACAACAGGCATACCAGGATGGGGCTCATGGAAGAAGTACTGCCCATCACCACCATTTACATTTTTCAGAACTTCAGACCTTAAAAAATTTGCAGAATCACACCAGTGCTAGTCCAGTAACAGCAGCTGCTCCCAAGACTTCAGGATGGATGCGCTGCAGCTCCTAACGTTCCTAGACATTCATCAGATAATCAACCACAAGGTTTCTTCACACTGGGTCAACAGGACACGGTGGTACCACATTTGAGAGATGGCTATTCATAGAATCATAGAATCATAGAATCATAGAATGGTTAGAGTTGGAAGGGACCTTCAAAGGTCATCTAGTCCAACCCCCCTGCAAGAAGCAGGGACATCCCTGACTAGATCAGGTTGCTCAGAGCCTCATCATTATACTGCCAAGTATCGAAAAGACTTTCAGCCTGACTCTCTATTGGCGAACAATGTTCTACCCCTAAATAATACAGAAGTGTAGGCAAGAAATGCCTGTCATTATTATCTTTCCCTACTAAAAAAAAAAACACTTAGAAAAGCACTTAGAAAACAGAGGTGGTCCTTTGTTCTCAGTAGTCCTCAGGCATGTCATCATAAATCCCTTAAGGACAATGATCCAATGCAAGGTACTTAATAAGCCTCTTCTCAGGTTCTGTTCCAAATATTTTAACTTCATTTGTAACCATTAAGCACTGGTGGCCTCAGGATGCAAAAAAATAGAGAGAGAAAGTCAGGAAAGGAGTCAGATATGAATCAAAATATGCCTGACCACAAAAATACTTCATCATTACTTTCTAAGCTTTTGAAACAATGACCCTACTCTGTTGAAAATTCCAGAATGGAACTGCTACTTCAGATGGTGTTCAAAATACGGCACAGCTAAAGCAGATGTGGACACACCACACAAACGGGAACTCACAGAAAAGTATCTGTGGTTTATTGTGGATCATATCCGAACAGGAGTCAGCCATGTCATGCTGTTGCAAAAAAAAAAAAAAAAAGTAAACATAAGAGTGAAGAAACAGAAGCAAGAAGACATGTTTACAGAGCAGAGTTACAGTTTGGAGACAGTGAAGAGAAAATGATGAGGCTGATCAGTGATTCTGAAAGCATGACCACAGAAAGACTCAACGAACTAGAGGTACACGGCCCAGTGAAAACACTCCAGAAAGTGATGGGGAGTGGGAAGGGTAGGAACGGTGACAACCTCTGAACATGTGAAAGGCTACACAAAAGGGACCGGAGGAGGCTCACCTGCATAAATTTAAGCTGTGGCAATGCAATTTCAGATTAGGCATTAGGAAAAATCCTTCTCATGTTAAAATATTATACTGGATTAGATTACCTGAAAAACCATCACTGGACATCTCTAAGAATAGTTAAACAAACACCTGTTGGGAATGACTGAAGCAGACTGCGTCACTCCTTTGGGCAAGGAGATAAGACTGGATGCTTGTTCAGCACAGTGATATTTCACATTTTTCATTGTATTTGTCGGTCGCCTGGTACGTCTTACATAGAACTCCCTTCTCTGGACAGGGAAACCCCAGACTTCTGGTAACGCTCACATTCAAATTCCTCATTTGCCAGATGGTCAAATGAGAGAATGGGTTTGGAAGAGCAAAAGAGAGATGTCTTGAATGGTAATCTGGAGCCTAAAACCCAGAAAATCAATTCAACAGTGAAGGACAGATTGCACTTGGGGGTGTCCTCGAATCACTTCCCGTACTGAGAACTCACAGTCATAATTTTCTGTACCAATGACACACTTTTGAAATAGTGAGGCCACCTTCATGTTAGCTCAGTTATTTTCTCTTTTTATGTTGTCTGATGCAAAATTACTCTCGACTCTTCCTGAGGAGAAGAGAGGGAAAGGGCTCTCCCCAGATCTCCCCAGAAGGCTTATGGGCAAAAACAAGGAAAAGAGGTTGATGGGATTTTTAAACTAATGCTCTTGATTACCTCTCATGTTAGGTTCAAAACATTATCTTCCTCGTTCAACATGTCGATCTGTTTGACTTTTGTAACAAAAATATAGGCAGACCTGTGCATATTGCATTTCAGAAAAGTCTTTTTTTTTAAAACATCTGTTTGGAAGTGTTAAGGTTTTGCTGAAAAACCTCACACAGATGTGGGCAGCATGCCATATTCTGAACAACAATAGAATCTCCAAACATCCTCCCAGGACATCCTTAAATAAAATTCCCAAAGAAGAATGAAATCAAAGGTTTGCAATCAAAATTTCGTTTTGCTAAGCTGCACGTGGTACCGAATCTGTCCAGCTGTGCGGAAGACCAAGCCAGCTGCCACTTTCTGGGAGTGCCATGTCTTGCACTGCTGCATTTACTTCCATTCACATGGTCCCACAGTATGTCTTCCACTACCCCATGTCTACTGACCCCTAGCACATTAGGTAAAGGAGAAGAAGAGGGGGAAAAACACCGCAGGACTCAGAGCAGTATGTTTTCCTTCTTCCCTTTTTGCCATTGTTAGCACCCTGCATGTGCTGAGTACTTGCCAGGATTCTCCGCCCAAACTTATTGCTCTCAATTCTCCTGTATTTTTCAACACTTCTCTCAGGATTCTCATCCCATTGTTTCTTATAAATTTCATTTTCTTTTCTCTTTTTCTCTCTAGCTTTCTTTACTCCTTCCCCTATTTTCCACAGTCCCTCTCACCCCTGCATGAAAGAAAAAAGAAAAAAAAAAGGAATGAAATGAACTGCATTTTAACAATCAGAATAACAGCGAAACAATGCTCTTGAGATCCCATCTGTTGCCAACACATCTCCCAAGACAGCAAATGATGGGCATTCCTGGCTAAATAAAGAGAATTTCCCACACCCATTAAAGATCTACACAGCAAAGACTGTTGCTTTAGTATTTACTTTTTATGGCATACAAGAAAACTACCTGGAATTGTAAATACCGATGACATATTGTTCACATCTCTACCAAACATGTGGTCAGTGGCCATATGGATAACTTCTAGGTGTGAAATGTCCTTTCTCCTTTTTACAGTGCTGCAATATCCTTGTGCCAGAAGCTTTTTTAAAAGTTTAATTGCATAATTCTACCTCCAGTGGGCGAAATTAAATTCTATTTACAAACAAAACCCACATCCCTTCCTACCCCAAAAATCTACCAAAGCAAACTGTGACTCAGTTCTTACATCCTACCCAGTTAAGAGTTTTGGGGTTTATAAAAATGCATTCAAGCTTTCTCTAATTAGGATTTCGCAATTCTTGATCTGAAACAGCAACATTTACTCGCATCATTTACATCCTCCATCTAATTCACAAAGAATAGCAATGAATTAGAACATGATCGCCTTGGATTTCTAGGGTGGACTTATCAAAAACATCAACACTGGCATAACTCTTCTCAAAGTTATGTAGTTTACTAAGGACTTACATGGGAACATCGTGACACTACAGCAGAGCATCTTTAAAGTGCCGTTTCTCATTAACTTGCTAATGAAATTCTCCATTAAAAAAGGAAAAGTGACAGACTTTTAAAGAGATATTATGCGAGTTCTTAAGAATTTTCTGGGGACTCGTCTTGACATCCCTACTGTTTCAGCTTTAGGTCTGCACTCTAGAGAAACACCATTTCCATATGGTTAAGCAAATGTTTCTCACCAGCATATCTCCAAATCCAAGTTATTTTCTGTCTCCTTTTTCATTACAGTCATATCCCAGATGGTGTTTCACAACAATAGGTGTTACTGTGAAAATACTGAAGCTTCAGAAATGCAAAACCACAAGAGAAAATCTGACACAAAGATGGAAAGAAAAGGGTGTAAACTAATATTGCTTTATTTGCATCACTGCTGAAAGACTTTTCAAAAATGGGTGGAAATCCATGACCTAGAGAAACAAAATGAGGAAAAGACAATTACAGAAGAGTGTAAGAGTAGATAACAGGCCTCTAAGAGTGGAACAGAGGAAAAAAGGGAGAAAGAGGTGTCGGTGCAGAAGGCTGGAATGATCCCAAGACCATTTTAAAATCAAGCACTGCTTGTTTTGAAGCAGCTTGTGAGTTGAGTGAGCCCATTTGAGCCGTTTGAGGACGTGGGTGATGTGGTTATGTGCTCTTGCATATGAGAGAAAGCAGACAGCGCTGCTCCACGCAAGCTCAAATTTGAAGGAGGGGAAGCATGGAAAGCCACGTCGAAAGAAACTGCATTAGGAGAGCTGGGAAGAAAAAATCAACCACAGACAGGATGATGGCTAACGTGAATCTGAACACTGGCACACGTTTGGTGTGGCAAAGGTACGATAGATGCTGAGAGGAGGAATTCACCCAGAGTTCAAACAGAAGGCTGAATTTGTAGGTAGTGGAAGCAATCAGAACAGCCGAGCAGAAAATGGAGGCAGATGATATGGATCCATGCTGTGGAAGCTGCTCTGCTTTTGAGAGATATTTAGATGAAGAAATTAGCCAAAATATATTTCTTGAAGGCTCAGAACAGATTCACAGTTGAGTCTGATTAGGATGAAAACGGTGTCACTAAAGCCATGACAATGTACGGCACAGCTCCTAGGCAAGGGTAGCACCTTATTTTATATGTAACTATGTCAACCTCATTGATGTAATTGAAAAATAAAGTCTTTCAAATAGAGAATTGGCTCTTCACATCCCATACAAATACAACACAGTCCACAGTTTTGGAATAAAAATGAAGATAAGACATCCAAGAGACAGAAAATAGTGGAAAAGGCAGAGGCTTAGACAGCATAAAGGCACATATCTCAGCAGAGAGCGTTACCGTCACACGCAGGAGAGGAAGGGGAGGCAGCTGACTGGACGACGTACACAAAACCTTGGAAGGAGGAGGACAGCTGAAACAGTTCAGAAGGTGAATGTATTCGAAAGCAGAATACACGCACTACCATTATCCTCCATGTAACAAAACCCTTAACTGAAAATTAGGGAGGGTAAAAAGAAGATTGGTGCCAAACTCTAACGTATCTCTCCCACTGTACAGACATCTCTGGGAGCTCAGGATTTGATCCTTATATCCAGAAAGTGTTATTCCCAAAGAATGTTCTCTCTCTGCAGCGACACAATATCACAGATAGGTTATTGCTGATTTGATCATCTGGTGCTGTGATGAACTGTGTTGGAAATACAGTCTTTTGAGAAGTAACACAAACCCCAGCTTCTGCCTACACGTAATGTGCTGGTTTTACTAATTCATTACTCAGCAAGCGCGCAGTTGTATTGCACAAACTGCTTGTGTCTCTTCTATGTATTTAAACAAGCACAGCCAGACCTAGAAAGCCTGAGTGTCCTCACACGAGGCGGGAACAGGGAAAGCACGTCAGAAGGAAACGGTCACACCTGTTTAGCAATGCCTGACTGATAAAATGGTGTGAACACATTTGTAAAGGAGCTAAAATGCCTGAAGGATTTCACATTGCGGTTCCATTTATGCGTCCTCGTCCATTCTGGCACAGTAACAGTCTCTCACGTTTCTAAAGTCCTGCCATAAAGAGGCAGGAAGCACATGCAGCAGGTACAGCTTCATACTCCTTCCCAGTTGGAATTTGTTAAATCACTTTTGCCTTTTCCAGTTCCCACTCCGTGTCCCCTTTCACATGTTCATCTCGCAGTCTGTTCCCTTATCTGGCCACGCTTGTGGAACAGATTTGCACCTCCCTGCACATGCAGAGACGCAGTCTCACATGCAAATCAAGGACAGTGGACATTTCCCTGCTGTTTGTTGGGCGGGGAGAGCAGGAATAGATTCTATAAACAATTTGGAAGGATTATAAATAGCGTCTGCTTCTGTTCTGTGTGACAGAGCCCAAGTCAGCAAGAATCAGTTAGCTTTATGCCTTCTATCTCTCCTCCCTCTGTGAGATCAAGAAATCCACAACCAATTCGCTTCTTGAAAAAAGGACAGAAAGAGCACAGTTCCCTCCCAGATGATGAGGCCTTTACTCTTTAGCAACAGTGACTATTAATACTACCTCAATTATGCTTGATGATGATGAAGATACAATTAACCTAAAGATCCATTATATTTTATTGATGTTAAGTGTATGTTGATTATAAATGGGACAGGATGTATTTACTTGGGCTTCACTCTTCGAGGAGGAAGGTTGTGAAATCAGAGCCCAATCCTGTGCTGAGAACAAAACCTGCACCTTTTATAATTGTAATGGCATCCAGATGTTCCTCTGTAACATGGACGCAGGTGGTGAAAGCAGTAAACCGGTACGGAGCAGATGTGCTCTTAGCACAGGTGGGACTTGCTCCCAGTGCTACAGTGAATTTTGCGCTCGCTGAAGTAACGAAAGAAGAGTCCAGAAGATATAAAAATCTTGTAAAGAAGTGATGTAAAAATGTAAAAAAACCCTGTTTCCATTTTGGTGGCACACCTTGATTGCTGGGGTTTTAGAAAATCTAGCAAGCAAAACACACAGGGTTTGTAAACTGAAACTACCAATACCCAGAGAGGCCAGGTAACCCAGGAAAAGCTAGGAGCAGCTGAGCGGGCTCGGGGACAGAAATCCTGGAGGGTGTTGTACTTGGTGGGATGTGTGCAGAGGTTGTTTCTGCCTTGTGCCACCACATCAACAATCACTACGGCCATGTTTTGACTGTATATTAATTACCTGGCAGTTAAGAACGACGCTCTCATTTGCCGTTCTATTGCGGTCGATTAGGAAAGACTTGAGCTCGCTTTGTCAGCAAGCTGGGCCAGCCAGCCTGATTCCTATTAACTTTTCAGATTGCATCTAAATAAATCTAACAAGTCATCACTGTCACATAGAACAGACTCGTCCTGAAACTTTACGTAACGGCTGAGCACTGCTTGTACTCCTCTGTCCTTACGTAAGACAGGAACACACACACCAGTTAGGCCCTATCTGTGCCAGGCGTCGAACCAATCTACGCCAATCAAAACAAGGATCATCCGTGCCCCAAAAGTACGTACGCTGAAAGACAGTCTGTTGGATACGGAGAGACAAGCCGCACTTGGAAACTGAGAATGCGATCATCACCTCGACGGCTCCCCTATGGGCTACTCACTGGCTTTTTCTGTAGGCCTGTAAGCAAGGGAAAGTATTTGAGGGGCTGTAGAAGGGAAGGAACGGGACAGTTGTGGGTGTTTGTGGAGTGCCTGCCGGGTGTAGAAGGCAGCATCAGAGTATATTCAACAGATGAATTATCAGGGATCTAGATAGCAGGGATAGAAATCGTCCTCCGGATGCAGAAAGGCTAGGCTGCGAGAGGCTGTGAAAATGAAATCCGAGATAGCTGGAAGGGAGGAACCGCTGCTGGGATGTCCTGGCTTACCTGGAAGGTCAGAAAGGATCCCCACAGCTGCTCTCTGAGTGGATCTGAATGGTGCCAGACTATGGGTGTCAGGAACAGGGGGAAAGAAACATCACAGGAACTTAGCGTGGTATGCCAGTATGAGGACTTTGGCTTGCGAATCCCTCTCAATAAACTCCAACAGTTTGGTCACCAATGCACAGGTTCATGGTGGGTTCGTTTTCATTACCTGCAAGTCATTGTTTACACTAGATGCTCAGGGACACCACCCAAAATAGATGCTTTATAGACAAATAATAACGAGCCTGGTTCCTATCCCAGAGAGCCTGCAGTCTAGACAAAAACATCTCTGCTATTCCTAATCATATCAAGCTGAATCTGGCTGTTCACATTTGGAGCGCAGATGAGAATAAGATTTCTGAGGCATGGCCCATGACTACTTCCCCTCTGTGAGTTGAGTAATCAAGTTATAAACCATATCGTGATGGGCTTGGCAATTAAACATTCTCCAGCTCATCTGAAGAGATTGCTATGGCAACAATCCCTGTACCAGCTCTATTGTTGGTCCCACTTCTTCTACCCTTCTTTATTTAGCAACAGTCATTCTTTATCTTCTCTGTAACCATACAAGGTGGTTATCCTGACAGCAGCAGACCTACGTAGCCTAATACTGCCATATAAGGAAAATGTTATGGCTACGATACCTCTGGATCGGAGATAAAGATACCATGTACTTAAATTACTATATTAATTCTCTGTATGAATGAGAAGCTTTCTGATGGTATGCTGAAAAAAAATAAGTCAGACAACACAACACCTATTAAGTGACCTCCAAACAACCACAGGGCAGCAGTGCTCTTCCAGACCCCAGTTGCATAATTGCTTTGGCATGGTTAGGACTTAATAGCTTGACGGTTTCAAGACACTTACAATGGTAATGGAATACAATGGGAACACCAACTACTGGGCTAAAGTTACTTGCTTTCTAACTTCCAGACCAGGACCGCAGATTAAGATTCATCCCGCTCACAGACGAAGGACTCCACCTGGGGCAGCAGCAGAGTTATCACTGACCCCTGCACAGCCACATTGCGCAAGATCAGACCAGATAACTATGACTACTGCGCCTATGTGAAATAGCCTGCTGTGTGAACTAGGCTGATTATAAACTGGAACAGAAATAGCTCCCCTAACCGTTGGGACAAAGGAGAAGGTACTTCTGCAAAGGGGGTAAAATTCTGACATCGCATCTCATCTGAAGGACAGGTGGAAAAAATCTTTCTATATCTTGAAGTGTGAAAGACCTCCACTTTTACATTTTCCACTGTACTCAACTTTACCATGAGCACAAAGCACATTTCATGGAATCAAAGTTCTTAAGCATTTCCATAGCAAGTCAACTTAACATACTGAGAGAGAGGACTAAACATCATAGTCTAAAAGTACCCATCGTAAAATATTCCTATACTTTCAAACTTTTCCTACAACCAGAGAAGTCAGCCCCACAGGAGGAAGGTCTATGCCAATGTGAACTGCTTGGCATTGTTTTTAAAGCCCATTACAGGGCAAAACTGACAGCTGTAGTGACTTAGCTGTTTCTTCTCTCCCCTACTTCTGGGCTAGGAGGAAGGACAGATACAAAAAGAGTTTGGAGTCCCAGAAAAAGTGAGACAATCCAAAAAGGAACAAACAGCTAGGAAAAGGCAAAAATTGTTCTACTTTGAGATCTGTGGATGGGCAGAACCATGCAGAGATCAGGCTTATGAAGGAAGAGAGAAGAGGAAATGACTGTTTGGTAAAAGACTCCCACCTGTTCTAAGCATCGACAAATTCACCCTCCCAAAAGAACCAGTCCCTGAGGAAGGTAAGGACATTTTCTGTATGTCTCTTTGTAAGCAGTAAGTTGATATAGTCTGCATATGATAAGTTAAACACCACTGAGGAAAACGGATACTCAAGATTCAACGCAACTTGGAGCTATGTGCTGATGCCAAAAGAAAACGACGGCATTTCTTACCCTTGTTCCTGCATTGGCATTGACGGCCGGCCTAAAAGAAGCACTAAAACCAGAGCAGACACACACTGACTCTGTTCTTTCTATCCATATAGAGAAAAATTATCTAAAGGATATGAATCTTGCAGGAACTTTATGAGCCTGAGTATTGCCTCACGTCACACCTGTATTCCAGAATGCTTTTGGCTGTGTGTCCATACTTTATAGCCAGACTTCAGGTACTGTCTACCGCCTTCTGTCAAGGACAATCCCTTCCTGTCACTGCACCTGTGGTGAATTTTGCTTTTATTGTTTGCAGGTAAGGTTTTAACACTTAGTTGGCTCCGTGTCAACAATACCCAATGAAATCTTGGGGAAATGTAGGGAAGACACTAAGGAAAAGACCGCGGTGAAAGTGGAGAATACCTAAAGGGATGCTCTTCGGATGTATGCGCTTCCTCCAATTGTTCCATCTCTGGCTCTTCAGCGTTGCCACCTATCCCTCTCCTTATCATTTGTCTTTCACATGAGCTTTTTCCAGTTACAGCTGCTGTTCCTCCCCATAAAATGTACATTAATAAAATGGAAATGCCAAATCCCCGCTCTCTTCTGACCGATGTGCATTTTGGAGAACATGAACAGCTGGAGTTTTAAGCTCTGTGTTCTGGATTATACGTGGCTGAGAGATGAGGGAGTGAGGGGGAAACCGCTCTAAATTTACTGGTTAGTTTTTATACACAGAATAATCTAGGGAAACAAGTAAAACGGTCTTGGTTGTGGTGTGTAAGAGCCGATACCCGTTGTGCCATATGCAATTACTACTGAGCAAAGGTCATAGTGTCACCACATCACCATTCCTCGGTATTTTAGGTATGACACACAGGGCAATATTTGTCAGGATATCTTTATTTAAACAATTTACACCAGGGGTATGTTTGGTCAAAAGTGAATTAGCATCAGTTCTGAGGACTCCTCAGAGCAACTTTTGAAATAATGACCTTTTTCTCACAGGTAATTACTTTGTACCACCCTGAAATGTAATTGAGATTTAAGCTTCTCTCAGGAGAACCCAGATACTAAAGCAGTCAAATCATTAATAATCAAATTACTTCCTTACTGCAACATACATAGAGTTTCAATTTAAGGAAGAAGTGAATGTTTTTGTATGGACCCTGCTACGCCATTTGATGCATCTGATTTTCATAAAAGAAAGGATCATGATGTTACTAACAATCTCAGTGCTATTAAACTGTACAGAGAAATGACAGTGGACATTTCAAACCCACTTCAAACCCACTTTCCTCAGAGCCAAAGACACCCTCCCTAGCAAAAAAGCAAAAGTACAAAATCTCTTGCAAAACACTTCCCAAATAATCTCATTCACACTCTCCTTTTATTAAAATACAAAACATAGCACAGTCAAACCGACTTCTACTCCACAGCGCGATCTCTGGACAAGGCTCAGGTTCTTCTTTTCCTTTCCTAGCTAATACTTGAGAAGGAAAAGGACTGATTTTTTGGAAGCTTTAGTTAGAATCATCCCTTTGCTACAAATGTGAAGTAAATAAAAGCCAGAGCTGGCACATCTTTTTAATGAGCTATAATTCAAAATGCCCTCCACTGGTCTCAGGTCTTACAGCACTGAGCACTAAATGTGGCCATGGGGTTCTTGTCCATTTCTCGTTTGGTTTGTAGCTAAACACAGAATTTCATGAAAGATCCGTTTACTGACCTTTTCATCTAAATAAGGTGTCTAAAAACCTACATGAAAGGTACAGCCCAGCTCCAGAGAGCACCTTCACACATCAAACACAGTTTACAAGAACGCTAAGGTGCTTCTATCAAACAACAAGCTCCTTTCTTGGATGGCAGCTAAAATTTGTTAGGCGTAACTGAACCGTAGCTCTAACACACTTTTGTCATCCAGAGGCCTAATTCATTACTATTACGTGAAAAAAAAAAAAAACAAAACTGCATTAGAGCTTTTATATGAGGAGTTTGGGAGTACTGATCAGAAGCAGAAAGAGTGCATCCTAGAAATTTCTGCGGAGGGTCCATTTGCTGTAGCAGCAGTGATAAAGCTATTACCAACAGCCAAGTTCCCCTCCAGCTTTTCATTTCTGAGTAATTTCTGCAATGGAGACAGAAGTGTAATAGACATGAAGGAATGTGGCAATCCATTTGTTTTATTTCTATGAAATTATTGCTGATTGCAGGTTTGGAGGATGTGTGGGTGAAGTTTGCTGATTTATTTCAGTTTGGTCAGGAATGCTTTTTTAAAACACCTTTAACCTTTTTCTTCCAAACAGTTAATTTGGGTCACTACTTTTGCGCTGAGGCTTTGATTGTTAGAGGAAATACTTCTGCATACTTTTGCTCTGCTGTAAGAGAGGCAATATGTTGTGGGCCATATGCCAACAGGTTTTAACCACAAACTTAGGGAATGAGACAGATTAGATTGTAGTGGTCTTATAATCAGGGTTTCTCAGTATTCTTTTCTCGCTAAGACCAAGTATTCACCGCTAAAGTGGTTCTGTGTCATACAGACAGCGTATCCATAGTAATAGGGCAGACTAAACCCCCTCAGCTGCATTCCTCTATTCTCTGACAAGCGGTCTATAATAACTTCATCACAGAACTTACTTAAAGTGTCCAGCCAAATAATATACTCGAAGATCTCTGAGTTCTGAACTATTTTTCAGCTGTCTGCATGCAAGAATCTTATTAAATAGAGGGAGGTATTAAACAAAGACCTGGAGGTTTATGAGGATGAGGAAAAGCCTAACTTCTTTTCAAACATTTACAAACACTGTTCCTTTCAAAAGCTGCTGGTCAAGGAACAACGGGAAACAAGATCTACTTGGTCACAGCATCCATCTGCCCACCATTGCATGGTTGCCTCCAGTAGCAAACTTCCGAGTGGTCTGGGCAATCTAGGGAGACTACTCAACCAGTGAATAACTCCCCGCGATACTTTCCTGATACTACTGGTTAAAGCCTTCCCTTCCTGCAAAACAGTTGGCGATCGCGTGCTCTTACAGCATGCATTCTTTTATTCCGTCCCTTGCTCCTTGGCAGCTGCTGGTGCCAGAGCAGGATGGGTTGACGTACTGGCTCACCCAGTCAGCATCTGGGCCGGTCCAGACCTGAGAGCGCATGAATGCCCTGGTCAAGAAAAAGACAACGCGGTGGGTGTTCCAGGGAGCTGTGGAGGAAGGGAGAGCCACGCACCCCAGGGCGGGGAACTCAAGGGTTTTTAAAATACGGAGCAGGCTAGCCAGATGCATGGGTTTTGTGATACACCACCTGGGGAGGGACATTCCTCTCCCGTGCTGACACAGTGACACAAACGTTACCAGGGAGCGTTAGGAACCACTGACCATATCCATTTCATATCCTAATGGCTGAAATTTCTAATAAGGATGCCGCTTGTTTCAGTGTTGGTTTGGTTTGATCTTTTAAAACCTTTTTCAAGTTTATAGAGACTTGATTTTTAAATTTTTAATTGCTTAGAGGATCTTAAATGAAGGCACAGAAGCAGCAGCACACTAAAGGCTTTAATATTTAAATAACTTCCTATATAAATGAAGCTGTCAGGGTTTACACCCGTGTTTCCCGAAGCCGTGTTAGTGCACCGCTGAGCTCATGCTAAAAATCTCTTGATAAGCCTGAAACTGACTTGCAGAACAGGAATCCACGCAGAGTGGTTTTTTTTCTCAGACCTCACCATCTCGTCAGTGCCTCTGCTATGTAGAAAACTGGAATTTGTTCCTAAGGAAATGATGGGCACCCGCATGAGACAGTACCTCCAGCTTTTGCTCGACACGCCCGTAACAAAGGCATGCGGGACTAGCCGGGGAGGCAGGGAGGGAAACGCAGAGCTAGCAAGACAAATCACTTAAATCTGCTTCCTACCTTAAAAAAAACCCATCAGGTCACAATTCAAGTTTCTAGGTGAAAAGTAGCCCTGTAATGCTGGCACATGAACAAGGATGGTTGGAGAGCTTTGTCCTGCAAATGGAGTTTTTTCCTACCCAATTCATAATCTCAAGGGTTACCTCAGGAGCAGAAGCAAAAAGCAATGGCAGTTTCTTGCTCCACTTAAGAGGACCAAGACTTCCAACAGTGGCTTAACTTCTCTTTCTCTAATTATTCCCTTTCAGACACCCTCATTTGATGATACAAATATATATATTACAGATGGTGCACAGATAATATACAAATATATATAACACAGATGGGCATAGATGTAACTGAGCAGGAATGAGCGGTCTCAAACTAACAAACACAACAGCCAGCTAGTCACAGTCTCCTCAACAGGTACTACCATCACTAATGCATTTAGGTTGGCTTTAGGTACATGGAATTCAACTGAGCACACCGGGTCCCACCCTCAAAGGGATCCGCAGAGATAAGCTTTCCGTAGGATCAGACACACTGCTTCACATTTAACCGTCTCCGTCCTGTCTCTCTTTATCTCTCTTGAAAGTCATCCTTGCGTAGGTTCTCTTCAGGAGAGGAGGCACGATGGAGGGACACCTCACCAAGGATTAAAGTGGTATTGTCGGCTGGCTTCTTAAAAAGGTAGAGGATAAACCTGAATAGCTACAGATTAGCAAGCCCGTCTTCGGTACTGAGCAAGTGATTTGACGCTGCAGGAGAGAACAGAACGGTATGCACAGATAAAAATGATAGAAGGGACAACAAGCTGACTCTTATAAATAGAAATCAAACCAGGAACTTTTCACAAGACACTAGAAAAGGCTCTTCAGGACTCTTAGTTGTCATGTAAAAAGATAAAAGATCCTTTCCTTTAAAAGAGAGAAAGCAAAAAATAGAGATGAAATGGTCCTTTTGTGCCACAAGTTGCAGCAGAATTTTGTCCCAATCGGGGACCTGTACCGTTCAGCCCATTCCAAATTACGCAAAAATGGGGAAAATGGTAAGAAGGCAGAGACTACTGATGGCACAGAATTCAGGATAAACAAAATGAAAAACAACTACGAAGAGCTTAAAAAAGCGTGACATGACAATGATTGAGCAAATGAAATAACCGGAGAAATTCAGTGCTGCTAAGTGCAAGGAAACACAGAAAAGTTAAAACCAACCTTAATTATACATGTGAATCAATGGGATCTGTACTAGCTATTACTTCTCAGTCACTGTTTTTCAAAACCTGTTCCTATCAACTCAGTGCTCAGTAAGAATTAAAGAACATGGACTGGTAATAGTCATCAGGAACAAAAGTGAGAACAAAAAAAAATACCATCACACCTCAGAAAACCTTACTTGGGCTGCCTAAACGGACAATGCTGAGGACAGGCCAGCTATCTGTGAATTAGTTTCACGGATTATGGTAGAAATGGGCATTAATTTATTCTTAGGAAGATAACAGATTATGATGGAGAAAGAAATAATCGGCTTGTAATGACAGAAATTATCCGTGCTGGCAAGAGAACACCTTCGGCTGTTCTACCACTTTGGCCTAGGCACAACGCTGTAACTTGTGGGAAGCAGCCCTGGCAAAGTATGCTGTGTCGCTCTTACCCCGAAAGTTTACTGCGTAAACATGGAGGTTTATTAAGCCATTCAGAGCAAGAAGTGATTACAAAACAATAATTTGGTAGGAGTAGTAGATTCGCTGTACCAAAACAGCGTAATTTCAATTCTGAACAACTGAAACAATTTCTCTAGCCATTCTTCTCTGCTTGCTTTATTGAATCATGGTAGAGACTTTTCAAAGTGTCAGCGCGGATGTGCTTTTCTGCAGTCATCACTATTTTGTATCTCCTACCCTACAGCAAACATCTTCAGCCTCTGACTCCTTCCATCCCTTCCACTGATAATTTTTCCCTTGACAGCTTTGCTGCGGACAAATGGTCCCTTCCAGATCTCCTCAGCCCATCAGTCTGAGGAGTGTATTTTGCTATCAGCGTTTAGCATATTGATTAACTTGTTTTGAGATAAAAGCTGCGAGGGAGAAGACGCTTCTTTCTTCTGTTCCTCAGCAGGGATCTCAGCGGTTTCCCGTCACCTCCAGCCCACATGCTGAACAGAGGTGTGGGGCCAAGTTGTCTGCAAACACCAACAGCTGTGCTTGGTGGAGCCAGCAACCCAAGCACATGTCATCTCAGCACGGCCCTCCAGGTACGTTATTTACTTTTCACGGGATAAACATCAGAAAGACAAAGCTTCCGGGAGAAGTTCTGTACAACACAGTAGGAAATATTATCCTATTAGTTCATTGTGCTTCAACTATCCTGTAGAGCTGATATAAATAGATTATTCCACCTAGAGTATTTAGCAAAGCCTGAAAGGAAAATTAGGTTCAACTTGCCATTCTCTAGTACATGTAGATTTTCAGAGCCCCTTTTAGAGAAATGTATAAATTTTACTCCTGCCCTATTCTAAAGGCCCTTCAGGACCGGGAACCCAGGATTCAGAATGATTCAATGTATCATTCAGGAATAACAATTTCTAGTTTCATGTCTCATTTGGGTGACAGACATGGCCCTGCTTTCCAGCCTTTACCACCGTTACAGTTCTGGTAACCATTCCCCAAGAGTTTTTGAAAGGTTAGGCAACTTAACTGCCATACGAACACGGACTCGCAGCATTTCATGTTCTTCAGCATCCAACACTTTCAGCATTTTCCAAGCACTTTTAACATAAAACCTGAAAAATTATTTTTCTCTGTGAAAAAAAGTCTCTACCCTGCTACTCACACGGATCTTTGAAAGAGTTTTGTAGTGTCATTTATTAGCCGTGTACTGTTTGAGGTCAAAGAGCACGTAGGTATTCATACAGTTACTGCTGGGTCTCCAGATCTCGCTGGAGCACTTTCCATCTCGACCCACCCGTGACGTGTCCGCCCTGCAACAGCGACGCGTGACTGCAGTCCACAGCAAATTTCCAAGACCGGCTCTCATCCAATTCGTCTGGCACAAGAGCAGGGAAACCACGAGAAGACAGACCACCAGCTTGGTGGTGGCCCAGAGCGTTTCAGAACCCAGCTCTCAGGTCCTTCCCGGACACACCGAGACACGGCAGCGCACGTTCTAATTGCCTTAGAAGAAGTGAAGCAGCAAAGCAAACCCAAGTTGTCCCCCTGCTTCAAAGCCTGGTGTTTGTTTCATCAGAGAATGCAAAATCAGAAGCCCAAGTGTTCTCTTTAAAAGCTAGGATGCAGCTGAGCAGCACTCTCTGTCAAATTCGGGTACCATGGGAACAAGGCCACGACGTACGTGATGCGGATCCATATGGCCTAACACTTTCATTTCTTCTCATGAAAGAAGTGATTTTTTTAACATCACTGGAACAATGAAGAATAGTTGCAACCTCAGGGCTGACAAATTCTCTCCAGTGTCATGCTGCTTCTAAGTTAACATCTTTAGAAGAAATGCAGGCGTAGTCATGCCCTCAGCAGCACATGAAAGAATATCGCCACAGAACCAGGAGTTCACTGCCTAAGCACACGGTTCAGAAGCTGACCATTTGCTTGCAAGCATACGTAACATTTGTTTAAATTCCCGTGCTACTGAGATGATTAACAAATAGCTTATTCACCTCATTTTTTTTCTGATGTCCCAATAGCTCAGGTGATAAATAATCCTTTTAAAAAGTTTAAAAAAAAATCCCTGAACTCTTATAGAAATTTCTTGAATCCCAATAACTGAAGACTACTAATTTGAGAGGCATCATCTTGAAACGGGACATGTTGTATTGAGTACAGTTGCTTAAAAGTTCTATGCCCAGGAACAGCCATTCTGGAAGCTAGCCCACATTTTTCTTCAGCTTTTTACATCTGGTGTCATAATGAAAATTCCAAAAAACTGACTCCACACCGACAGCCCAGAACGTGGTCAAGCAACACATGAACAAACACACAAAATGTCATCCAACATCATCACATCACACATTAAAAACGTTAAAACCAAGTGTAATGGCTCTTTCTCTGATAGCCTGATGTTCATTTAATGCAAGTTAACCACTGAAACACACTGATGTGCCACTGTTTCCCTCTACTATTTCAGATTAATACAAAATTAAGTATTTTTGGAGCATAGAGATGTAGTCTACCAGACATTCTTCCTCCATTTGCCCATCAAAATGCTAGCTCCCCGATGTTGCAGAAGTTATCTATTATTACCGCACTTTTTTAAGAAGCAAGAAACCCACGTAAACTGCAGCTGGCGTATGCGATCCGACCCGCTACAGGCAAAACAGCAGTGTTTACCTGCCCTCTGCTTGAATTGTGCTTGTATATCTGCACCTGCATCAATTCTATCCGTATATATCCTAAGTGCTTTTTATGAAACTTTTGTTTTTCTTTTGAATTCTCTGTATGATCCAGCTGAGATCTGCCTGTCCACAAAAACATCTCATGCTAATCAGAGGCTGTATCGGGATCTTTGTAGTCTAAGCGGGTTTTACGGGCATCAGTACCTGTGGAACGCATGTTGCCTTTGGATCTGTGTGCTGCTAAACCACCGTAACCTTTAATCAAAAATAGCACGAGAGGAAAAAAGCCTGCAAATCAAATTATTGTTTTCCTTTGCAATTTACATGGCTTGTCCGTGGAATGTATGGATTATCTTCAGGCATTTCAAATATACTGAGAAGTAACTTCGGTGAAACTCCTCCCGTGGGAGGAGTAGATGTTCTGACCAAAATTTTTATATTTTTAGGTCAAATTTTCAGCCATGACCACTGAAACAAACTGGATTCTTAGGAAATGCGTGCTACACATTTTCTGAAAAGTGAGGACCTTGCAAGATATCTTGAAATAATGACTTGAAAACTGAAGCACAGAAAGCCATAATCATTTCAGATCATGAGTTATCCCACCTGATGTGAAATGCTAAGAGAATCTGAATAACTTGCCACTCATTCTAGTCACTTGGAGCTTGGAAAGGTTTTAAAGGACATACATAAAGATCAGTTTAAGAATGGATGGAAAAACATTTAAAAATAGTTCAAACAGATTTTGAAAATTTTCAAAACTGATGTCACAGCACATCATTTTTCATTTACTTTTAATCATTCATTTAAAATTTATTTTAGAAATGATTCTGACATTTGGCTTTTATACTCCTAATTCTCTCTTTCCTTTGTCTTTTTGCTTTTGAAAAACAGGATTAGAAAAGCAGGGAGGACAAAATGCGGAAAGTGTTTTTGTCTGGTGGTATTGTTCTACAGGAGAGAAAATACCTCCATGCAACGCACCGAAAAAGAGAGAAGGGAGGGACAGAAATGTGTATGCACACACCTGTCCCAACAGTTACACCTGATCTGTATGGTTGTCCAAGGATGGAAAATCTCTAGTCAAAATGCTTGTACTTCTTTGAACCTTTGAGATTTAAGTTGGCTGCACAGATAATCATTCCCCGCGATGACTTTCGCTATTTGTCTGTAGACTGAACGATACCCTTGTACCTAACTAGCTAGAACCCAAAGTCCTGCCTGGTTTATGTGATTTCATACGCAATGCAGGTGGGGTGTGGCACCTTGTGCTGGAGACAGCTCACAGCTCGGCTAGCGCCAGGTCCCGCTGCCTTGGTGTGCCCCGTCTATGGGAGGAGGCACTCATTTTCACCTGGTTTGGGAGGGTCAGCTTGCAGAACAGACTGATCCTAGACCCAAACAACCCAATACTTTCTGCTGCTTTATGCAACTTACCTTCCGAAACATGAAACCACGTGGCACCCACGTGCAACTTCAATATTGGTTGTAAAATTTTTATTCCCAAAGTAACTCAGACTGGTATCTCACTTCCTGACAGGATGAGAAAGTGAATAAACCCAGTTGTGGCTGTATACCACTCACAATCATGAGCATTGCTATGTTGCTGCCAAGAGAAATTGTGTGTTGAGTAATACTGAGACATTACAAACCCTTCATAGAAATGCTCCTCATACGACTTCAAGCGTTTGAGCACTCCTTTGTCTGTCTTGAGTTTTTTTTGCTTAGCAGCAACTGGGCAATACATTTTCTCACGTCACAAGAAAACATTTTTCTTAAGCTTACTTTTCCTATCAGTAATTTGGACCTAATCTTCCAATATCTTCCTCAGGTACATACAAAACAGAATAGATTCTGTCCAGAGAGACTTGTCAGTGGGAATACTTGTGAGTAAAGGATCTCAAATCCTTTATTAAAGTAATCCAGTTCAACACTAGATACCACAAGTGCCATCTATGTGAATTTCCTCCACATTTCATATTTAAAAAATTAAAATCTGAAGAACTGAGGCTTCTCTTTCACAACACTAACAGATTCTATCATTGGACAGGTCTGGTGGTTGAGAAGAAAGGGCAGATCCCAGCTCACGCATGGCTGTCTAAGCCATTTGTTTTGTTAACTACCTGTCAACGTTGCAAAGTGATAATCTAGCTGAGGTACATCGATTCACAGCCTCCTCGAATAAACACTGCGCTTCCCCACGCTGAACTTCTAAAGACAGGGTTCAAAAGAAAAAGCCAAGTTCATTTTCATATGCTGAAACAGGCAGTCATTAACGAGCCCTAGTTAAACAGAAGGGGCTTTATTCTGTAAATATATTTGAGCAACCAAATAACTGAACCAATGGGTCTGTCCATAAGGCTAAATCTGAAATTCCACATTAAATAGAAGTTATGCCTTTAAATGGGAGGTGGTGTCAAACACATTTCACCATCCCTGTTGGCGTTTCTGAAATGTTATTCGAAAAGGGAAAGGCATATCTGCATACCAAAGCACCTAAGCTATTACAGGGGAGAGCACCACTGCTAAATTCGGTGTTCTGCTGAGCCTTTGAGAAATGCTATCATTTGATGTGGCACTGCAGCACATTTTCTAAGGCAAACAGCAAAGACTTCCCCTCCTTACAAGGTGTTGCAAAAGCAACAGCATAGCATTCTTGCATCATCAAATTTGAGCCCAAAGGTGACAACGCGTGTATCAAGCCTTCCGCCACCCTAATGGCAGACCACTGGGAAACAGTGTAATTTATAAATGCTTTGCCTGGTCAGCCATCACCATTTCTCTGATATGTTTGCCCAAGAATTAACACAAAGTACGTTTTTTTGGAGAGCTTACGACCCTGTCCAAGTAGACAGACGTCGAGGTGTGGCAGTAACGTTGCTGTTCGCGGCGGTGAGGAAGGCAGCGCTCCTGGAAGGAAGCGATGCCCTTTATCAGGTGACATGATAGAGCTGGGAAGGACAGGTGAGATTGCAAGCTGGCAGGCCAATCTGTTGATGTGATATCTGACCGCCTCGCTGGTGTTTTTCAGCAGAGTGCCAGTGGAACTAGTCCTTTTAGCTCCAAAATGATGACTCAAGAAATTTGTTATTTTACCAAATAGGTGCATCTACGGCAAATCTTTGAATTAAAGTATTCACTTCTCGGTAGACAGTGTGTGTCATTTAGGCTCCTAATCTGTCAGATGTGCTGCAGTTCTGGTATTTCAACGTGCTTCCCATTTGATTGACCTTTCCCTGTCTTGTTTCCCCATTCATTTTTTTCCACATCTCTTAAGTGACTTTTGTGTTCCAAAGAGGCTACTTTTGCATCTTCTTAGCCTGAGTATCCAAGACCACTGCCCCACTACTTGGCTCCTTATCTAGTTAAATTAAAATGACTACGTTAGCTTAAACACTTTAAAAATACATGCGTAACTTTTTTCTCAGACAGCCTAGAGAGCATTTACACAGAAAGTTATCGTGGCAGATCCCCAGGGAGTGGGAAAACAAACAGAGGAGAACCCCTGGGCAGTAACCTGCTCACCCTGCAAGGCTGCAATCAGAACAGAATGTGTGACTTTATTGTGCCTTCACATTACGGTTCCCTAGACAGTACCGAGCATTGTTTCCTTTGTCCACAGAAACAATGGCATGGGTAACTCCACATGAAAAAGCTATTTGCAGAAGTTACTTGATAGTGTTGTATTAATCTGACAGAGCTGGGGGTAGCAACTAAACTGTGGGATCAACAGAAAAGCACAACGAGTGCATGCAATGTACACGATGAGGGGAGGGGGTATGAGAAGCTAAGGGAAGGTCAGGTTGTACCAGGACACCAGAGGGACTGCGATGGAGATTCTCCAGGGAGAACTGAGCTAGATGAGAGCAACGACAGCTGATAATTCCCTAAGAGAAGAGCCTTATGTCAGTCTGCAAAGCTGGTAGGTCCTCAGGAGAGATGGACTTCTTGTAATCAGAGCATTCACCACAAGAAATATCCACACCACCAGCATCTGAATGCCTGGCCTAGAGGAAAGATGTGGAGAGAGAAGGAAGAATATCTGTAGAAAGCACAGGCTCTTATTTAAAGAAATGTGGGAATAAAGAAACTGCAAAGCCTGAACAGGTGCATAAAGCTGAGTAAGAATTCAGAAAGAGCAGTTTTAATGTCTTTTCAGTGCAACAGTTCAACGAGCACCGGAAACCCTGTATCATCCGTACTGCACGAGTGATGCCATGCATCCACATCCCAAGGGACAACAGCGTCTGGTCTAGAAAGGAGTGCTGCTGTTCTGCCAAACTACTCATTTCTGCAGTTAGAACTAGAAGTTGGAAGAGACCCGAGTTTAAGTCCAGCCGTGTGGTCAAGGCTGTAAAGTAAAACACTTGAAAGCCCAGAAGATCACCTGCTGGGCAGGGCAGGGCAGGCTTGCTGGGGGGGACAGGAGAGGGGACACACAGCACAACAGCCTTCATGGGCTGCTCCTGGCCAGCACACCCTGCAGCAGCCCAGAACACGCGGTGCTCTGGAGGAAAGCTCTGCCCCCAGCCCGCCTCCAGCTGATTACAGAATCCATGAAGACGACCGCTTTGAGCCCTTTTTTGCTATCCCCACTAGTTATTTGCCTTGGAAAGTAACATTTTTTCCCCCTTTTAAATTAAGAACAAAATAAAACAGCATAATGAAGTCAGAAATAAATTCTGACTTGTTCTGTGACTCCAGCCGTACAAACCCTCGGCAGGATATTGAGTTACACAATAGCCTCCACCAACAAAATAATAACTTACGGGCATTACATCACCCCATCCGACCCAGAGGCAACAGCATCGTTACCTAACAGCTCCAGACAGCTGATTAACCGCTTTTTGTAGGGTGTCAGTTACACCACACCCTGCGTGTTCATAACTACGTTGTTGACAGCGCAACACAGCGAGAGACAACCACGCTACCCCCCACGTACACGGGCCAACGCGACTGCCAGAACGACGCGTTTCATTTGGCACGAACTCCGCTAGAAGCACTTAGAAACTTTCAGTGAATAAATAAAATAAACAAGCACAGCCACACAAAGGCACATCTGGGCTTGCTATGGGATGGCCTAGTGAAATTTTACATTTTTTCATGTTCTGGCACTTGTTTGGGGAAACAGAGTTTTGGGAGGAGCGATGAAGACCTTTACGGAGGGAGCCATTCACCTTGACAATGCCACTTGGAGATTCAAGAATCACACTGTGGAAAAGGGTCTTTTCATAAAAAAAAATTCTTGTTTTATTCCATTTCCTTCACTTTCTCTCTGCTCATCCTTAAGGTACATTTCATCGTTATGGACACTACTGCTGCTGAGGAATTTAAAGTGATCTTTGCAGCTTGACACAGGACTGCTAATGCGTACTTTCCTTATAACCTCTCCTTTCCATGTGCCTGCTGGAAATTGTTTTTCATTGTTCATAAATCCAAGGCGTGTTTACACTGGAATACAGGAAAAGCTAAAGGAGAACGCTAGTGTGTAAGCCATAGTGGCTTTTTTTGGCTTTTGCTGTGAAGTGATAAATGATTCTTGGTCCCCCATGGGTTAGAGGGCACCAAACTTCAAATAACTACAACATCCGATAACAAAGTTTTTCTCCATCATTTGCAATCAAAACACCAAGAACACAGCCCTCTGGACCTCTCATCCTTCATGTTCAATTGTAAATCCTGATTAAATAGCTTGCAGGTGTCAGGATTAGAGTATATTCATTGGGAGCCTAAACACAGCACCAGCTGGGTTCCTCATTTGCCAGTTGTAGTTGCTTCTTTGTTTTGAAACTGTTGACAGTACAACTAAAAATATTCCTTTGGGTAGAGACGGAGTTAAATAACAAGCAGGATGAGTAAGAGAACAGCTGTAGATATTTTTCTGTGTTTAACATACCTGCCTTGTTGATTTATAGTAAGCCCTCCATATAATGTACATTCTGTGTAATCCAAAACATTTAACCTTTCGAGCTGGGGCTGTGATAAAGCTATCAAACACAGGAAAGGGTCTTGACAAGTCCTGTATTACCAGCCTTTCTCTCAAAGGAAAAGTGAAATATAGTTTCACCTCGCTTTTCGTATACAACAACAAGCAGTGTTATGCCTTATCAGTTGCTACCAACTAAACTGTATGCCAGACTTCTACATAAACAGCAGCGTGGAGATGGAGAAGAAAAGACGTAACTTTGGCAAGTTCTCAAAACCTTGCTCTAGCGAGTGGCCAGGGGGTTTGAGCATGGCTTCCTTGAAGGGAAGAGAGGTTCAGCTCTGCTTTTGAAAACAGAACCAAAGTGAGTAAGTGCGTAAAGAACAGAGAGGCCATTTTCACAATTTTCACAATTCCTTTGCTCAAAAGGGAGCAGCATCTGCCAGCACACAAGACCACCAGTTCAAATTTCAGTCCCTTTTATTATGATTTTACAGTGCAAGGGCACTCCACTGCCAGTCTTAAAACGTAACAGCAGGGCTGCAACTCATTTCTCCCATTAAAGAATTTCTATTGGTTTTGCTCTTTTGTCCAAAGCCATGTTCTCCTTGGAGCTAAGTTCTGGCTACTTAAAAATCCCTGAAGTTATCAAATAGTTACTCATTTTGACTTCCCATCCCAAACTCTTGAGTAAAACATCGCTATCTTGTAATCCCAAATGCCACTTCATTTCAGCAGGCAGGGAACCAAGTCATACGGAATCGATGTAAAGAGAGAGACACGTGTGTACAAAAGACATTACTACCTTCCCTATAAATGAGCAGAGGGAAAAATCTGAAAAATTTAATAGTCTTTTTATTACATGGTGCTGAAGAAAAAGAGAAAAATATTTGAGAGTTTCAGATAATCAGTCCAAGATAAGCTTAAACAAAATATTGACTACTTTACACATCTGTATTTATGAGGGGGGAGGATCATGAGCAGACATGGGCCAAATGGTCCCAAAGCAATTTGCACAGTAGTGAGGCACTCACCTCACTCATGACTAATTGAACTCACTTTTCCCAACATCAGGTCTCGGGAGAAATTCAAAGCACGCTGTAGTGTCTATCTTTAATGCTGAGATTTTAACAAGTTAGTTTGCAATGCTGCTAGAGCTTTAAAGGCAAGTTCTTCCCAGTAAATAATATAATGAGAAAACATCAGCACTTAAGAGGATGCCACAGGGTTAATGCCAGGTTTTAAAAGACTTCAAAATGGATTTTACCCAGTTCACATGTCAGGAGGCACAGCACGGAATCAATTTACAGCAGGAGCCAAAGATCACAAATTTTAGGGGAGCCTGGGGACTGATTCCCCCAATCAGTGCCGTGGGGTGCACAGATGAAAGAGCAAACTTGTTTTTTTTCTTTAATGGTGACAGCATATTCTGAAATTACGCACAGCAGGCAGGAGAAACCTGCATAGATTTCAAAAGATACTGCAGGTTTGTGTGCTGAAGCACACATTTAAGGTCCCAGTTAATGTGCTAGCCTTTCACCTCTGGAGGCCTGGGCTCAGATTTATCTAAGGTAAAATGAAGGAGAATTTGGGACTTCTGTCTTCTTAACCCTTATTGGCCTTTGGTCCACATCACAGAGGTACAAACCAGTTATCAAACTTTGGATCAAACTCTACTTACTTTTACCGTTCTGAAGTCAACCTGAAGTAATTAATCTAAACACTAATAACACTGTGAATGAAAAGCCATACTCTATTGTCGTTTGCATTAATGGAAACCTAGACCTGTACCAGTATTCAGGGAAACCACACACAGAAATTAAGTGTAAGACATGAGGGAACAGGGCACCTACCCAGATTGGAAAGCAGACTTTTTTTCAGGCCCAGAATATTTGCTCAGAGCCTGCTTGAAGGATGCCGTATTCTCTATTTTTCTTGTCCTGCACAAATGCTGTGTAAGTATACCTTCTAAAAACCTGTACGTACATTTGCCTTTTACTAATGCTGTTTGAGATAGAATTAGAGTTCAAGATGTGCCAGGCAATTTCAAACACACCAAGATAATCCTTTGTCCTGAAAGTATAGAGCATTACGAAGAAAACAAACAGCTCTCAAAGAAAACCTCTGAAAAACAGCTATTTGCATGGAGACTATACTGGCAGAGTCATAATCCAGCACCTCTGCATTGAAGAAACGAGTCCGTAAAAGCGGGAAAGAGAGCTCAGAAGGCCTATTGGATCATTCAGAACTGTAATTTTTAGGGCTTCTACAGGATTGTTCCTGTATAGTCATATTTCCAAGTGTTCTTAATCTCATTTCAGAATTTCCAAGCAACAAAGTACTCGCCACTTCTGCAGCCCAGTTCCTCTCACTTGTTAGAATTTTCTTCCTCATGCATTCATTCTCTCTCCTAATCTTCATTCCACTCATCCGAATCAAATAATTTATGTGAAACTTCCTTTCTAGCCCTACCAACTACAAATACATACAGCTTTTTGTTTGTTTTAAAACAAAAGGTCATCATAGGCAGAAGTTTATCCTTCCATTTGTCTTATTTCCTTTACCACAGTAACTCATATTCACTGTTGCATTTATCTATGAAAATGCACTTTCTTCTCAGTGCATCTGGTTGCAGTTTCCCTCCAAAACAAATTTAACCACCAAATTCTGTATATTAAAAAAAATTACCTCTTTACACTTTACAGCTTTAAAGTCTTCATGGTCTCCAGAGTGGCAGAAAGAGCTATGAGTAATTATTTTTAAAAATATCTGGATAGTTTTGCTTAAGCTGATTTGGGGAGAAAAACAAAAATCTAAATTTCCTCTGCAATCATTACTTTTGAAGCCCCTCTGAAATTTAGCTCTAAAAAATGCCTGTAGCTTTAAGCCTAAAAATACCTCAACGATATTCTTTCCGCCTTGGTTGCAGAAATATTTTGTAGGAAAATGTGATAATCACCATTTCTGTTTACTCATCAGGAACGTTCCTCTTTTCCATGAAGGACCTTTCCATAGATCCTGTTGATAAGGAACTTAGGAAGCCCTCAGCAGGTTGAAAGACATTTTTAGACTCATTTTTATAACCACCAAGCCAAAAAAACCCTTGCTGTATATATTCAGTGGAGTCTCCCTTCCCAGGTTCACTCAGGAAGCATGGGTATAAAGAAGTCTAGCACGCACAGCTGCTTCAATAGCGGTTTGAAGTTTGGCAGTTGTTTGTGTTGGACAGCATTTTGTCTGTACTTCAAGTGACAAACTGGTTTTTAAGGTGACAAGATGAAGAGCAATGCAAAGGGCCACTTCGGTAAGGTAAATGTCACATGCACGCTATCAGAGCTCACACACGCAGAAAAATATGTCAAAACAGAATCAGGAGGCAACAGAGAGGAGCCAGTTATACCCAAGCAGTCATCCTAACAGGAAAGATGTGTTATGCAATCCCACGCAGAGGGAAAAAAAATTAGCTGTGTAAAATGTGACATATTACAATCTGACAGAGTAGACAAGCCTCTCATACACAGAAACAAATAACCTAGGCTGAAGGGCTGAGCACAAACTGACAAACTACACCTTTGCACTGGGAGAGGCAGGCATAAAAGATCTGTTTTGCTAAAAGTCTTCCTTCCTCTGGCTCATTTTCTCTGTTTTATAAAAAGGTTCAAAAAAGGGGGAAAAAAAGTATTGGTTCATTGGAGATCTTCAAGTTTTTTTCTACTCAGGACAGGTGAGTGAAGCAAACTTCCCAAGCCACAGCTTACAAGACGACAAGTCAAGCCACACTGCACGGCAAACGGTCCAGCCAGAATATCCAGAAAAGAGCAGCGTTCCCTTCACGGGGTCCCTGCAGGTACAAACAACCAAATAACTGGGGTGTCATCTCCTACGGTCCCTTACAAGGTATGTTCATTCGCTCACACAAAGCCGAGGTGATGTATGCGGGATGTTACTTTGGAACCAGAGTAAAATAAACGCAGGCTCTTCTTCAGTGTAGTTCTATGCCTATATGTGATGAAATATATTTCCCCAAATGCCAATGTCTTCATTCTGGTCTAATTCAATAACTGAGGATAGAAACTATGTGAAAAATATGAGTAAATTTTATTTTAATTGGTGTTTTAACTTTGTGTTCTTATTGACATAAATTAAGTGTATTACATACTTTTTCCTAGAAACACAAGTAATCTGATCTGCTGTTACTGAACTGCACACATAGAAGATATGCAAGATATGTGTGTATAGCTGTAAACAGAGAGAAATAAAAAAACCCTGCATGTCTTACACAAGCAGTTGATTAAGCGAATCATTTGCCGATTTGAAGTTTAGATTTCCTCACTAAAATACTGTCAATGCCATGAAAGCCATTCCAGGCAGCTTAAGTGTGACGGACAGCCTTGTGTCCACAGTTGTGTGGATTTTGTTTGTCAAAAACGACTTGGAATAAATCTTGATCTATCCGTAGAGGCTAGAGCAATGGTGTTCCAAGACAAATTACAGAATAACCCTGAACTCAATTTATTTTGAAGGGGACTTGCTTGGTTTCTAGCAAAGGGAGAGACTAGCCTGAAGCATGGCCACCGCGAGCAAAGGACAAAGGCCTTAATTTAACTTTAAACACCTGAATGGCGCTTTGGAGATTCCGAATCAACCTGCTGCTCCTGTTCCACCATTCGTTTTCAAGAGACATTCCTTTTTCCACGGATGATAGCCAGCACCCCCCGTGACGGCGTTAGAGCTCTCCCACCCGTGGGTGTTAAATCTGCGTAGGACGCCCAGCAATATGCGCCCTGCGCTCCACACCTCACAATTTGCACCTCGCTTTTGTACCCGAATCACAACAGAGCTGTTTGCTGAAACTAAAGTATGCTTGCAGGAAACGGCATCAATTAAAAGACGCATCATCAGGGCAGGGAATCAAACGGTGGCCTATAAGTGATACTACCTGTAACTGCTAGGTTATCACTGGTTTCTTATGCCAGCAAGAAAACTGGAAAACTGGGAATCAGCTGCTCATGGCAAACAGTACTCAACAGATCAAAATGGCTATTCCATAGGAATCTAAAAAAACTGCCAGAAATGCCAATTTATACATTTAGAAAGTATTTGGCATGGTGCAAGATGTAGTTTCATACTAACAAAAGCATCGCCTCGCATGAAAAAGGATGATTTTTCAGCATACATTTTCACAGACCACATGAATTTCATAAACTTTCATTCATGCAGTAAAATAAATCTGAGATCAAGACATACAGATTGAAATTAATACAGCCATGTTGGTGACATTCATCAGGGTTTTGTCTTAAATGGGCAAATTATTCCCAAACAATACAGGCAATTATTTTCAGAATAATTATTTTCTGAACAAGTTGTTGCCATATGTTCTACAAATTCTGCTTCAATGCTTCCTAAAAGATGACGGGACTCCTGCAAATCCTTCCTAGTCATAAAATACAACCCTCCTGTACAATCTCCAATATTTAAATCAGCAAGAACTAATTATGAAATGATGTTTCACAGAACTTTATGTCTGATCTAACACCAAGTATTTCCATCAAATAGGATGGCTAATTTTACTCTAAGTAATAAGAAGCTCTTTCATGTAGTGTAATTTAAAATGACCACATTTTTCAGCAAATGAAATGACATGCTGTCAATGAAATTTAAGCAACTTCAGGAGTACCACAGAGGTTTGACTAAATAATGATCAGATGAAAAATTAGTTGGTTAAGTCTCACCAAGGATGTCCACACATTAGACTGAAGTCTGCACTGAAATGCTGCATAAACATATACTTCTTTAGGGTTTCTTTTCTTTTTTTTTTTTTTTTAAGTGAGTGTTTTTCATTTGGAGATTATATCACGAACAGATGTAGGATAATGTTAATAGTCCCTTCTGGAAACATTAATCACAAGGTTTTACTTATTATTTGGTGTCAGCATTTAAAAGTTAAAGCATTTCCAGAACTGTCACCGTTGAAATATTCCTTTTGCTTAAAGCTAAATTACAAAACAGTAATTTATTTTACAGTCCCAGCATCTTTTTTAAGGCATATCTAAGAAGGAAAATGGCAGATAATGTCCTGTTCTCATGGCAACAGCGTAGACTGACAGTAGTAAGCTTGTTTCTACTTTAGAAAGGTGACTGAAAACCCAAATCTACCAAACTTTTTAAATGGTTGAGCAAATTTAAGTCCCCACAAAAGAGATTTTGGATGTCAGCAGGATACTAACATGACCCTTTCAAATGTGGATTCCCCACTCCCAGTTCACTGGGCAAACATTAACCGGAATCAAAAGGAAAGCAGGCCATGGCCTTGTTCCTAGAGACCTCAACCTCTCCTCCATGGATATTCCCACACGTAGAACACTGCGCAGGCGACACAGGCTGCTGCTACTTCAAAACACTTGTTCACATACGTGCAGAAATGCCCACTAGCTATATTCAAACACATGAGGAAGTAACAACAAGTCCCTATCTTTCTCTTCCCAGGTCATGACCTTGTTGGCTACTTCAATGTCCTGGAACTCAGGAACTCCATATTATTTTCCCAGTTCAAGATTTGCTATGTATCAAGATTGTTCTTAAAGCATCAATGAAATGTAATCAAATACGGCAGCACAGCCTCAACATCCCCAAAGTCATTCTCCATTCATATTTGACCAAGGTGAAACTTATCAACTGCTTCACACGAGATTTACCTGAGGTTTTCAAGCAAGGAGATAAGAGAAAGACCATTCACTTGTTTAAACAGGGCTAGGTTTGTTAACATTTAGAGGCCAAGAACATTTTGGGTAACATCCTCCGTCACCTCTTCCCTTTCAGAATATACAGGACAAACATCAAATAAACTCTCAGAGATGCCTGTCCCTCTCCACTGGCTCTAGAATTCTAGAATCATAGAATTGAACCAGCTTCAACTAAAGTTTTTAGAGAACCGAAGGGATGTGGAATGAATTCTAAAGACCATTTAGCTATTCTCACATCATTAGTGAATTTCATCCTCCTCTGCCTAACTGGGCCTTTAGAGGTTGTTTGGCACCTCTGGAGAACAATAGCAAGGGGCTAAAGTAAAGATGGAACTGCTCTTGCTTCCATGTTTAGTAAAAGAGACCACATCTTGCAGTCTGGACAGAAAAATGGCTTAAGCCTGCTCCCTGACAAACTGGTTCTCTTTTTAGTTTCCACAGTACAATTTTCAAAAACGTCCATGTGAAAATGCAAGCACGTGCACCAAGGATTATTTTGACACATGGTATCCATCATTCGGATTTACTAATTTTCCAAAATAAACTGTTTTGTCAGTTTGCCTGTGCATGTGAATTTTTGAGCAAAGGCAATGTGTAATGTTACAAGACACATCCATGAGCTGACCTTTCACAAAACTGAAATGGTTCGTAAAGCTAGGCTGGTGGGAAGCACTCCATTTTCATTCTGGCCACAAGACTAAAACACCCAGATCTGAAAAGAGCAGCTGACCAGCACTAGCTACCTCACATCAGCGATCTGACCGAGGATGCAATGAAAGTTACCTGCAGGACAAAATGTTTACGCAAGTAGATCCTTTCAGAAAATTTATCTGCATACGACAGACACAAGCCAGGCCTAGGCAAGTTACAGTAACTAACTACAGCTTATTTCCAGATCTAATTCCAGAGGCTCTATGTTCCCTTACTCTGGCACCAGTATTTCCGCAGCATGCACTCACAGAGTCAAGTTTTGGGTATTCCTTCCTTCTCCTATAACCACAGCTTAACTCCTATTTTTTTCACAATATCCTCTATTACTTACCATTCACAGGGTATTTACACACGTTCATTTTACTGACAGACTGAATTCTTCCTTACTTGACAACTTTTTTTTTTTTAATGTTTTGTATTTCCAGTTAAATACTACACTGGATTTGAATGTGTTTAGAAAGCAAAATTTCAGCCTCCGTATCTAACCACCCAGTGGCTCTGGGACTCCAGGAAGCTCAACCACGGCAAGAGGAGTCACCAATGCAAGTCGCTCAGACCTGCAGCGTGCTCCCCTGCCAGGCTGCAGAACAACGTAGCTGCAATTCCTCACTTCCCTTGAGCCTCTCTTCTGGAAAGGGTTTATACCACCGCACGCTTTTTCAAGGTGATATGCATGACATCAGTTCATATGCGTTCTGCTTTGACAAAACCACGGCTTACTTTTTTATGCAAAAGGTTTTTCAGCCCTCACGCATGCCATCTCATAAAATTGACCTGTGTTGGAACGAGCTCACAGTAACACCAGTGTCCAGAAGAGCCAAAACACTCTGAGGGTCTGCAAACATATCTCATTTGTCTCAGCTCTGGGTACTCAGCTCCAGACAGCAACACTGGAACTGTCAAAGACCATCATCGACTGCAGTCCCTATTTAGAAAGTACTTCTGAAGACAGTTATAGACAAAATAGTAACGCTGAGCAGCTTTTAACGAAGAATCTTTCACAGAGCTAAATGAAACCCTGACACAGTGGGGCACTGTCTGGAGCCGCCCTCATCCTCTTTCAGAAACTCCAGCGGCTGCACGACCCGAGCTGGGCGCCGCCATTACCTTGGAGATCTTCACTAATCCCATACCTTACTGCAGCCTCCAGCTCCAGTTCTTCTGGAAGATGTAAAGGACAACTTCTCCTCCCTGTCCCCCTTCCCACCCCCACCCCCTATAAAAACCCACATATTCCAAAAATCCAGGCATAAAAAGAAAGAAAAATCAAAATCTTTTCTTCCCCTTGAAGCATTGCTCCAGCCTTAAACCACATCAAGTAAAAACACTTCTATAAGAGGGAATAACCGATTTATCTTCTTACAAGTATCTGCATGTAGAAATAATGAAACGATCTCTAAAGGAAGGTCACTCTGGAAGGACACAGAACTTCCCACCCGCACAGCCCCAGAGCGTGCCCGTCAAGGCCATCCGACCGTGTCCCTATTGTATTACACGGCTCCGTAATAGGGGTTTGTGTTCCCACTTGGCAGGTTCTGGCAGGACCCCAAAGTCATTTTCAAGTACAAGCTTAAATGCTGGTACTTGTCAAATGTGAAGACATACAGTGAAACAACATGAAATCCTTACAATTAAATTAATTTCTTTGGATATTTAACTAGGGGTTGCAAATACTATGCCTTTGAATAACTTGAAGAAATACCTAAATGAAGTGCAATCGTTTTCTGTCACTACTGTGTCTCAAGTGGAATACAAGCCTGGCTTTCAAATCCTTTCAATTCAAATATATGTTGGTCCAACAAACATTTGAATATTTTTGTTTCCATTACTAACCTGTTTTTGTTAAGTTAGCCATGTTGTTAATAAAAAAATGACATTTTGGTTTCCTGTCCTAGTCTGTTTTTTCCCCCCAAACACATAAACTAGCCATAAATGAAGGAATAGTAATGCTTCCAGATAGTCACACAAAGAATCAACAACTTTGACTAAAAAGAGGCAGTACTGAATAAACCCCCAGGTTAATCTTCTTCTAATCAAACTGTTAAATAGTAGAATTATTTCTCTTTATAAGTCCATAGGAAAAGGCTTGGGAAATAGGACACATTTGAAACAAGGAAAACACAAGAAATGACAGATAACTTCTGGGAGCTGAAGGCTCACTGGTACCCCCAGCAAACTGGAGAACAAGACTTTCATAGTCTTCAAGCCATATGTGACCGGGCCTCAATTCTTGTATTTAATTTGAATTGGGGAGTAAGAATTATGAAAATATATGGAAGTATATTAGCCAGAATTTTGAAACAGTCTGGGCCTGCGGCTAAGGCTCTGGCCTGGATTCAGAGGATGAACCAACAAGACTTTTATAAGTTTCCCTGGTTCTAATGCTCTTGGCAAGCACTGAACTTCTACATGTTTCAGTTTCCTCAGGTGTAGAGGGACAATAATGATGCTTACCCTCGCTTGAAATGTACTTAGACATCTGTCAATTAAAACATTTCATAGTTAATTTAATTAATTTTCAAATCTGTTAAATAAAATAATAGTATCAAATGCTGCTCCTGTTACATTAGGAAGTCAATACAAACATTATATGCCTGGGTCATTGTTTGAAGTGTCGCAGGGTTTTTGAAAATGTGTGTTACCAAAGCTTGGGCTTGGCAAAGGCTTACAAATTAACTCCATGTAAGTGATGGGATTATCTTAGTATTTAAAAGAAAGTGTATACACAACTTATGTGTTTAAATGCAGAAGTTCAGCTTGGCTGCAAGAAACATACTGCATACAGAAACAAAGCAAGAAGAAACGTTAATTTTCCTGTGCAGATGTAAGTGACAACTCCCCCTCTCCCAGCCCTGGAACTTGTCCTCCATTCATCAGCTGGTGTGTTTATTTTTGCTGTATGTGATGTGACTAGTAGAACTTAGGCAATGAAAACTTTTTAATCAAGTGAAGATCTTTGGAAGAAAAAAGATTACCTGCTCTGCTCCTCAGAATGGAAGGTCAAGAGTTATATACACACATTTAAAGCCCAGTTTCATTTAGTTAAGTTTACATATAAGAAAAGGAAACGTTTCTTCATACAACCTGTGAACCCACTGCCACACAGAGTTACTGGAACAAATAGTGTTCTGGCAGTAAGAGAACCAGAACCGGATGAGTATATTACCATTCATAACCGGTGTACTTATGCCGATTTTAACTCCGTATCAGATCACGCAGCTCACGTGAGTGAATCAGAGAGAAGCTTCCTCCTTCCGATGCACAGCACTGCGCTTACCCCCAGACAAAGCACTGCAGAAATGTGGTTTTATGCACTCACCTACCGCCAGCGTACCAAGGTTTCCAACCAGTAGCTAGATGCGCAGCCCTGTATTTCAGTACCTAGAACGCAGAATCAGAGATTAGTCCCTTACTATCGGGAGTTGTCCCTCTGGCCTCCCACTGCAAGGCAGGAGTGCAGTAACGAGTAACAACAACCTGGAGTGAAACGCAGACGTTGCTATGGAGTAAGAGCAGTGGAAAGGTAGCTCACCTCAATGAACACAGACACAAGACTGAAAGCACCTCTGCCTCTGCTAAACACTTCTCTAGAGACATTGCCTTCTCAAATCCTCTGAGCTCCTTCTTTGTCCTCCTGGGAAGGGCCCTGGGATACGTGGTCTGGACTGAAGTGCTGGCAGCATTTATTAGTGGTGGAAATTAGTTATTCCTACGCTCCAAGTGGAGTGGAGTGGGAAAACAGGGAGAAAAGAGAAACTACATATTTGTTCCTGAATTGTTATTTATTTTCCTTGTTTATTTCCCTTCACTCTTTCTCTGTAGAGGCAGAATACGCTCATTTCTTTTCTGCTTTCCAGACCTGATTAGAGAAATACAGTCAGTTTACACAGACAAACAAGTCATGGGAGACGGCAGGAATGAAGCCTACATCAGCAGAGGAGATGACACCTGAAACTGAAAGGAGACAGGGCCGTGAAGCCACCTGCACGGCTTCACCGGTGCGAGGCACAGCTGGAGGCCAAACATTGCACCGCCTCTCAAATGATGAAAGGAAACAAGTCAAAACTACAGGTAGCCTTTTCCTTTTTTTTTTTTTTCCAAGCAGAACAAAAAATCGCAGCTAGGTCTCTGCTTCTGTCCGGCCTCAAAGTTCCTTCCAGGATGACAACCCTGTGCTAGCCACGGGCAGAAAGAAAGAAGCAAGTAAATATGAGAAAACGAGGGAAAGCGGAAAATTCTGAACTGTTATGATCTGTAGACATCAGGAGTTTGGGTCTGATGAGAGAGGGAGGGAGAGAAAGAGAAGCTGAAGCTCAGGAAAGGAAGAGTAATTCAGCAATAAGACCAAAAATGAGTTGGGGAAAAAAAAAAGAAATACTCAGGTAAGGATATCTTTTAGCCTTAGTAAGGTAATTCCTCCACTATGGGCTAGATTTAGAGCTTTTGGATTAAAATAGCTTTATTGGAGTTAAAAGCAAAGTCAGTATTTTTAGCTCAGAAGGAAACTTCCATTCAGGAAATTCATAGTCGCAGCCTTCAGTACCAATCGAGAGGAGAAGATGGGATTGTTTTCATTTTTTTAAAATGGCACAGGAAGGGCTGATTACCTCACATCGGTATAAACGGTGGAGCGCATGAGCCCTAACAGCGCTACGGCCACGCTTTGCTCTAAACCATCAACAAAGAACCCACGGTTAATGATGAGGACACATTCAAAACTTACGGCTTTTTCATGTCATAGGACTACAGTACTAGAAAAGGATTTTTATGAGCTAGTCTGCAACTGCTTTTATCAAGTCATTCCAAATAACCTAGTTATTTTTATCTTTCATACAGAAGGCTACAGCTTTCTCATTAAGATACAATCAACTTACATTAATTTTAAAATAAGTTCTAAAGTTATAGCTAGCTTTACCAAACTCTTACTCTCTTTTCACATGTATAGACTCTACTCGCCTGTTTTGTCAGGTTCAGACAGTTTAGTTCCACATCCAGTCAAACTCGATCCCTCCTGGGAAGCCTGAACCACTGCATATTTAGTGTTCGAGGTTTATTTTGTCAAAATCCGTGTTACTTACTTTTAAACCCTCTGCTGCAATGTCCATTTTCTAGAGAATTGACATGCAGTGAATTTACTATTACCTTTAAACATCAAAGGAAGATACTATTAAGCCCAACAGAGGATGGAATATGGCCTTAGGGAAATTGGTCAAATCAGAAATTAGACGGGTTCTGGTCTTTACATCTTGAAAAACAAACAGTAGAATTAGAGCAGAGAGAGAGAGAGAGAGAGCAGCTAAGGTGATTAATGGTTTGCAGCAGTTGACTTACAAGGAGAGACCAAAAAGTCTAGGATTTATCAATCTGGAGAGAAGATCACGGGGGAATACAACCAGGATTCCCAAAACGATGAATGAAGTGTGAAAAATGAATGTAGACATTTTATTTACAAAAATCCTGCAATTTGGGGGCTATGAGGAGGCACTGAATGAACACATCATACAAAATGGATAAAGCACCCCTTTACACAGTGGGCAGTGTACTCCCCGACCTCGCTGCCGCAGGAGGCGGAAAGCACAGAGCGTACCAGCAGGTTCAGACAGAGATTATCCATCAGCGGAAAATATACGCCGATTCTTTCTGTATTTCATTTGGAAGATCTGATCAACAGGCTTACTTAGGCTTACCTGGAGTACAGTGCACTGGTGGATATACAAAGAGTTTTTCAGCAATTGTCCCAACCACAGAAGTCATACAAAATAAAAACCTCACATGGAAAACCATTACTGTGTCAAACCAGTATGCAAACTTTGAGATTTTTTTTTTTTCAGACATAACATTGAGAAAAACATCACCCTCCTTCCTGTGAGCAATAAGCATTGCAAGTTCCCTGAACAAAAGCCCTTCTTTCAAGAGAAGTTCTCCGAAAACCACAAGGAGCATACAAGTATATCTTAAGTAATGCATCTGAAATTTTTCAGGATATGTTACAAACACAGCTGCGCAAACGTTAGCATATAAAAAAAAGAATTTTAGCCAATTAGCACGCAAATCATCATTTTAGAGCCCCTTTGGTGTCATTTTTTGTTTCCATCGGAAGAATTTAAATTTCAATTGCAACTATTCTGGGATATTTATTTTATGGTAATCCGCTTTTCAAAAGTCTGAATCTACTTTACTTTCATTGAAAAAGATGTTTCTAAAATGAAACATCTGGCTAAAAGACGAGGAGGAGTTTTGGCATTGTTGGGCTTTACAAATCTTACATATATGAACCTATGGTGACACGCACATCAAAAGGAAAAAAATTAAGGAGAAAAGCTGTCATGGGCTTAATTCTGCCAGCAGGACAACTGTTTTTCTTCTGAAATAGAAGCATCACATCAGCTTTTAGAGGATTTCAAAAGCACAACTTATCTTGATCAGAGAACATAGAACACTGACTGACATCTATATAAATTTCCACACAGCGTATTTATTTTCATACGCTGCTGCATTCTGTTGTTGGGAATGGGAAATACTTATGAAAGATTCTTCTGTGAATGCCATGTCATTCTGATTAGACCGTGAACACGTTGACAATTTTATCAACACGATTTTGGCTGCGTGTAAGTTAAGGGAGTCCTTTTAATGGAAAGAAAATGGTTCTGGTTTCACGATACCTTCCCTCCTTGGGTGCTCAGAGATGAAGTGGATAAGAAGGGACTTTAGCAAAGGTATTTTTGAGCAAGTTACAAACACAAGTTAAACTGGGAATGTGAAATATTTTCTTCCTTGGGAAGTAAAAATGCCTGGTCCATCTAAATGCACTAAGTGGAATAAGTATGGCATTTGTATTATTAATTGGTGAAAAATGAATGTTATAAAAATAAATTATAACAGAGCATGTGACAATCTGGAAATTCATGAAATCTGGAGCAAATGTTGGCACTGTGGTGCAGCTTCTAGCTCTCTACACTGATTTGCTAGTCTTTCAGAGGGCTAATGACACATGACCTTCAGTGCAGCTTTAATGCCTGCCCTTCCAGAACCATAAGGACTTGTTACATTTTCTGACCTTCTAGAAAGGGTAGTTTTCCCTACAGCATCGAGGTTTGATCTACTGCAGTGAAAACATCTTCAGGCATTACCAGTTCTCAAGTTTAACCACTGAATCAAAAATAAAATCTCATGCAACTTCTACACCAGTGTCGGCCAAGTGTCGGGTCCTGCACTTTGGCCACAACAACCCCAAGCAGCGCTATAGGCTCGGGGCTGAGTGGCTGGAGGACTGTGAAGAGGAAAGGGACCTGGGGGTGTTGGTTGATGCTCAGCTGAACATGAGCCGACAGTGTGCCCGGGTCGCCAAGAGGGCCAACGGCATCCTGGCCTGCATTAGAAATAGTGTGGCCAGCAGGAGCAGGGAGGTAATCCTCCCCCTGTACTCGGCGCTGGTGAGGCCGCACCTCGAGTGTTGTGTTCAGTTTTGGGCCCCTCACTACAAGAAAGACATTGAAGCCCTGGAACGTGTCCAGAGAAGGGCAACAAAGCTGGTGAGGGGTCTGGAGCACAAGTCTTATGAGGAGCGGCTGAGAGAGTTGGGATTGTTTAGTCTGGAGAAGAGGAGGCTCAGGGGAGACCTTATAGCTCTCTATAACTTCCTGAAGGCAGGTTGTGATGAGCAGGGGTTTGGCCTCTTCTACCAGGCAACAAGCAGGACCCGACTAAATGGCCACAAGCTGTACCAGAGGAGGTTTAGGTTGGACGTGAGGAAGAACTTTTTCTCCCAAAGAATGGTCAGGCACTGGAATGGCCTGCCCAGGGAGGTGGTGGAGTCGCCGTCCCTGGCAGTGTTCAAGAGGCGGCTCGATGAGGAGCTACAAGATATGGTTTAGTAGCTCTGGCAGCAATGGTAGTGGGAAGACGGTTGGACTAGATGATCTCATAGGTCCCATCCAACCATGTGATTCTATGATTCTATGATACACGCTGCCATACAAGCACTAACCAAAGGGGAGCAACTTAGGATCAAGCAAGAAATTATGAAGGTCCTCCATAAGACTTTTGGGTCATGCCATCAACTTCATCCACAGAAAAGCGTACTGTGCTGTTCCTCTAGTAAACTGATACAGCTCTGTAATAAAACTGGTTAGTTCTTCTTATTCCATCCCACTATGCTTGTTCCAGAACTTGGCTCTTCTGTTAGAAATCGAAACTGCAGCTCAAGTTTCCTCAAGGCCAGTTTATATCAATTTGTTTGTGTTTAATTGTTGTCTTTTAAATAGCATTGCTTTTCTGGTATTTTCTCCCATGGAAATATTTATAAGTCACAGCTCAGATTTCATTTTGCTAGGCTAAATAAACCATTGCCAATTCAGTTTCATCTTGCAGATAAGCTTATCATTCCCATGATCCTGGTAACTCTTCTGTGGATTTGTTGTGGCTTGAGTTCCCCTTTTTGCAACACGGAAAACTGGAGTTGTACATAGTGTTCAGATACAGCTTTATCAGGTACAAATACTTCCTTCTTTCAACTGGAAAGACTTGGTCAACCTCCAAATCCGTTTGTCCTTTAGTGCCTGGAACATATTGCTGGCTCCTAGATACCCCATGATCACCTAACGTGCTCAGGTCTGTTCCTTCCTCCATTGCTTCCAAACAATGAGCTTCAGTTTATGTGAGAAATCATCAGTCATCCCTGAGTGCATGACCTTGAGCTTCATTCCATGAACTTTCAGCCTGTTCCTATTTCTCTTTCTGTATTACACAGAGATTTTTCAGTACTTTCTAATTCTAGGTCATTTGTTTGATTGAGATCTTTACTAGAAAGAGACTATAGATATGAAAAAAATTCTACACAGTGGGAAACAAAATAAAATAAGATTTTAATTGAAAAGAGAGAACCTGAAGGAAATATGGTTGAACAGCAAATGACTAGTCATTTTTTTTCACGATAAAAGAATAAAGAAGGAGTACCACATAAAATGATGTAAAACAAACAAAATAAAGAATTTATTGCCATAGGATATGTGTAAGTCAAAAGTGAAAATGTCTTATGAAAGGGATTTGATCCGTTCATGAAAGATAGATATGCCCATGTCTATTAAACACAATAACCCAGCGCAAGATACTCTTAAGCTGCCAGTTTCCAAAATTTGACAGGGTCTATACCCGACCTTATAAGAAATGGCCATCTTGGTACTTCATTAAATGAATATCTGGCCTGACACTGTGATTTTCACTGTAAAATGTGATGGGTAGAACACCTAATACAGCTAATTCATTTAATGAACTCCAATTATATCATCCATGGCGCTGAATAGAACTAAGCCCCTTCATCGTTACATAGGAAATATCCCTTAGAAATTAAGGGAACATATTTCCGTACTCCATTCATCCACCCACACAAAACTCCAGCAGTCTGTACAATCCTATTTTATCGTGCTTCTCGACAATTTACCCAGCTCTCTGCTGAAGTGAACTTGCTCCCACACCCTATTTCTTCCCTTTAACTTTCACACTTCGAAAGTGGGTACCAACAAAACATAAATAACTGGTCGTGTATTGGGAGCCATGAAGATCAATTTTACAGGAAACTTGAGAACCTTGAGGTACTCAAGTGAAGCACTCAAGTTTGTGTCCAACACAAACTCTATCTGACACTATACCTGTAAGATCCAACACGCTCTAGAGAGTTCAAACTCAGCCAAAAATGTTCCCTGCTGAAGCATAAGACAAAGTCACAGCCCCAAGAAGGAGGCTGTGGGTGGAAGAGAGATGGGAGCAGAATCATTTTTCTCACAAAATTAAGGAATTGTTTTGGCTTCTTCTTTGCTGAGGTAATTTTTGTGTCTGCATAGATAAATACATACATTGCAATCACTGTGGATTTGTGAGGCAGCTGAAGCTATCTGGGCTTTTGCAGAAAGCAAGGCTGGGAAAATAAGCTGGCAAATTTTTTGATGTGTCACATGCCCAACTAAAACAAGCTTAAATATAATTTCCTTATTCATCTATACTAAAAAAAAAAAAAAACAACCGCCAACCACAGCTGGCATTCAATCCAGCGTGTGTGGGCGGCTATATCATGTACCCACTTTGCAGACTTCAGAGGGAGCGCTCGCAGGCTGGTTACAGCACTGACAAAGCAAATCCTACCCCAGCCGACTCTCACACGCCCTTGGCAATCCCTTCTCTTCCTGCTTATTCTTCTGCCTTCAATTAATGTTCCAAAATCTTACACCCTGCTACACCCTGCTGACTTTGTGTCATACTTATAAAGGTGATATAATCATTAGAGGGTTTCTCCGCATGACCCACTAACAGAAATAAACATCGCCTTTTGTTTTGTTTTTCCTGAAAGGAAGAGTTCTTGATGTGGCATCTTAATTTGGATACCTATTGACTGGTGCAGCAAGCTGTCTCTACCTCTAAGCTGCCAGCTGCTTCCTCTGCAGATGTTAAGCCTTTTGGAGCTTCTATAGGAAAAGGTCAAGGTTCGAAATATTAGGAAATAATACCATGATATTTCCTGAAGCGGACCTTACGAGGTCAATTCACCATGGCTCACCACATTATGAATGCTGGGATTTGCTGAAGTGATTTTCAAACTCTCGTTAAAATAAGTGTTGTTTTTTCCTTAGCAACGCCTTTCCCACCACCAGAAGGGATTACTGGAAGCTCCTAATGGTGCTATTTCAGTCCACAGCTCCCACTCATCTACAGCTTTGGCATGTAAAAGGGCACAGGGACCCACTTTGGGACACCCACCAACATGCTACACAAGAAATACACACCTCAAGCTTCACGCCATTTTATTGCCAGCTTTTTGCCATCTTGTCTGTATGTTTATTTAGGTAGACTTACTAAAATTAAAAAGACACAGTATCTTGCTCTTCCATTTTTAAGTTCTCCAAAGGACTCCAGATCTTGTCCTCGTAGCTAAACCTTGCAGAGATAAGAGACAAGGGAAGGAGACACAAAGAACCCCAGCCATTTCCACTACAAATGAACAGCTTTTACGCGGTCAATGAATTGAATTTGCCCTGGTGCTGAACACAAACTACTGAAAAGAGCCAGATTTTTCACGTACAGTGAAAATAAAGTGTTGGCTGACTTCGCAGGAAGAATGGAGTGAACAGGATGAAAACTTTTGTAACAGTATTCGCAGCCTTATACGACTCCACATTCAAAGCTGACAAAAGGAATGTTTTCTAAGGAAAAACACATTCTTATATCTTCCCTAGGGATGGTGGCGTATCTCTAGGGATATCAATGAATAACGCCCAAAAATTAATCCCTATTTGCTAGCCTAGCTAGCTGAAGTGAAAATGAGTTGCCTTTAATTTCCCATTCTTGCTAAACAGAAGACCCAGAGAACTACAAACACTTATTTGCCCACCTATGAGATTTTGCAAGGTTTTAAGAGCCAGGAACAATATATTGCACAACGTGGGTTATGCTGCAAAGTTCCAGCTTCCCTGAAGCCCACAGCAAAATTCCCATTGACTCAAGCAGAGCCAGGACTTCCTATCCGTTCCCAAGAGGTCGGCTGTGCTGAGAACGGCGAGCCGCGCGCATTGCAAAGAGCGAGCATCACCAACCCTTCAGCTTGCACTCACTCTTCTTGTGATGGTTTTTGCATGTGGTGGTTTTGGCTTTGCATGCTTTACAGATCGAGAAGCCACCACAGCATTCTGGCTTTGTTTTATTTATTTCATGCAATAACGAGGCACGCTTAGTTTCTGTTTTTCAACCAAAAGTGCTGCGGGGATGGAAATTAGATAAAACCTCATAATTCATCGGGTTTCCCACCCCCACCACCTCGCTCTCTTTGTAATTACCCATTTGTTGCAGCTCAGTTACTAAAACTTTTTCCTGCTCCAAATCAGCTTCGAACTTTGTTTCTTCAGCTTCAGTTACACGTTATCAACAGAGTTTAAACTCCTCTTGCCTTACTGATGCATGAATGGAATCTGAAGACAAATTTAATTTGGATGAATTACTGTCCCCATGAGGACAGCAGTCGACCGTGGAAAGAGACCGCAGCTCTTTGGCGGTACGGCTCCTGACAGCTCCCACCGCCAGGTCCTCTGGCCTCCACGGCCACGTAGCAAAGAGGAGGGGACAAAGATCATCCGTGTAAACAGATAGAGCCCGAGCCGGAGGAAATTTTGCAACTTTGGTTTGCATGGGTTCTTGTGAATTTTTCCTTTTACGTGTTTGTGCACCCCCGGAACTTCACTTTGAGTTTCAGGCTTGAACAAGAATGTTAAAAGCTAAAATCGAAACTCACTTGAAACCATCAGCTTTCATTTGCAAAACCGCAAGCAGGCTTCACGTCGTCTGAAAGGCGCAAATGAAGGAATTTCAGTGAAACTTAGAACAAACAGTTTTATATCTAAATGCAGAGCAAAACTCAAAAGTAGGCAAGTTTTGTGTGGTTCAGTAAGGAACATTTCAAGCAGCAGTTCTCCTGGGCTCACTCCTGGTGCATGTGGAGAAATGTGCTCTCTGCACTCGCCTAAGATGTTGCAACACTCTAATATGCCAGATTATTTTTTCTTTAAACCTCTGTTTAATATCTCTCCTCCTTACTCTCTCTCTGGAGCAGAACCAGCACCAAGACCTTTGGGCAACAAACTTCAATAATTCCCCAGAAATCTCTCCTGGTTTTGGACCTAAGGGGTTCCTTGCTCATGGTTATGCACCACCTGTGATTATCTCCAGAGACCCAAATGCCAAGGATGGCCTTCAGCTGTCAGCTCTGCCCCTCAGAACAGGGTGTTACAGGATGTCTCATTCAGCATTTGCAGTCACAGGAGAGGGGAGATTCTTTCCTTCAGAGCAGGGAATAGCCTCTGCAGCTGCAGAACGCAAGAGGCCCAGGGAACTTCCTAAGGCCAGCAGCTGTGGAAGCAAATTTTGGCTGGATTGGCCCGTTATTGTTGATGTACATAAGGCCTGAAAATCAGTGTCAGGAAACAGTCCACATGCAAAAAGACTCATGGTCTTATTTTTCATATTTAGTTATGCAACACTGTAATAGTTAAACCTTGCTTTGATGTTATGCTTAATATTGTTAGTATTATTAAAACCTTGGCCAGCTCTTCTGTTGAAGTCATAATTAAAGGAAAACTCAGTCCTGCCACCACCTCCCTTTTCAATTAAACCAATACACCGGTGCGGTATTCAAGACCTGAAAAAATTGTCACAAGCACGAAGTTAAACTAAGTCAGATGTGTCTGCTTTCACGTTGTGGTATGTATGAAGTTGGGAACACTCAACTTCGACGCTTCCTGTGACTTAAGCACCAACTACTTGCCACCCTAAATTACCCAGCAATACAGCTGTATGTCCAATGTCATCGCAAAAGTTCCTCTTTCAGAAGCTCCTAGGAGACCTACACGAAGACAATGAAACCTCAGGCGGTGTTCGGCGCTACACTTTTTTGGTGTTTCTGACTCTGTCATGATGCGCAACCCTGAAGATGGGGAGACTTCCTGTCACTCTGCCGTCAAATTGCTTGAGTATTCTTGTAAACTCTAGGCTAACTCTTTTATCTGTGCACCTTGATTTCAACTCCTGTAACACAGAGGCAACTCTTACACAGATGTCTGTTTAGCTCACGACCCTCAGATAGTCTCAGATGTAAATTCAGAACATTATTAGCAATACAGGTAACCCCGAAAGGGCTAGGAAGACATTTTTCCCAACACGTTCAGGCAGACCCTAGACACAATCTTTCCATTTCCTTCCAGTTTCAGTCCGAGGCAAAACATCAAAGACTGCCCCTCCAAATCTGATGTTCTGCAAAGCAGTGGCAGATTCGGCGTTCCCGATGCAGAGCAAGCCAAAACCTAAGAAACAGACTTGCTCAACAGCTGAACAACAGAGGCAGAAACAGATTCATTCTGCAAGGACAGCCAAAGAAGGAGTCAGAGAGAGAGCCAAAGCCACCAGCTTCCTCCCGCTGGCTGTGCAAGGAAGAAAGGAGCCCAGAACAATGGAGCCAGTGGAACAGAATCACACTGGGGTCATTTGGTTTCGTTCCCAAATGGCTGCTAACAGATGCCTCTCGGGAAAATTTGCTCTGTGTTGCTGCTGCCTCAGCACCCTGGAGCCACACACGCCACGCTCAGTTCAGCAAACTGCTTCTCCTTGTCGGCTTCATCGACCCAGACACCAACGGGTCCATGTGGGGGGCCCAAACTCCACTGGCTTTCCCCTGTTTTGGGCCCATCCCTAGAACTGGTAATTATTCCTTTGGCAGCGCTTGTCTGTCAGAGAGCATCTCCCAGCCCACCCCTGCGGGGTTGTGAGAAAACGCAGCTGAGAAAAGGGTTGGTATGGAACGGGCCAAGTGACAAGTAGGAAAGCACATAAGGCCACTTAATAAGCACAGGGACAGAGGCAGGAGAGGACACTGGAGGAGAGGACACCAAAAAGGGACAGATCATGGGAAGGGACAGAGAATTTGGGGGAGCACTGCCTGGGGCTGAACTAGCCTCTGATTCTCAGTCCTGCTCATTTTGGTGCTCTCGCCAGTGAGATGGTGACAGGCACGTGGAGAGATGCCCACCGCTGCTTTCCGAGCTGATCCTGTTTCTGAAGTATGATCTTGACTTCCCAAAGCGCAAATCTGCCACGCTTCACAAGTACCCAATATATCACCAAAAAAATTAAAGATTCCTGCTGGAGATCAGATGAAGGAAAAGACCCTCCTGGGAGAATCAGAAGATAGTGAAATTTCTTCATTTCTAACCAAATAAACACTGGAATGTTTATTCTCTGCTCCCCATTTCATGTACATGATAATTTTTAAATATTTCTGTTTATTTTATAATATGCAGCAAAAAGAATGCTCCTTGCACCCCAAAATAAACAGTGCTTTTTCTCCCTGCCATACACACAGAAAATTCTATAAGAAACTTCCTTCCACATCCTTCCTTTGTGGCTGTGAACTCCTCTGGGGCTGACCCAACTCCCAGCAGAGCCAACAGATCGCTTGCATTGCTTTCAGTCGGAACAGGATTGTGCCCCTTTCTTAGAGCAGGCAGAGTTAAGTGAGCGGGGCTGAGGATGTATTGTAGGAGACAGGAGTAAATCAAATTATATGAAAACATTCCCACGGTTTTGATTTACTTCACAGAAAGAAGCAAAATATTAGCCATCTTATATTACTTCACGTTTGCCTGGAGGGCAAATGTGAGGTAAACGTTCAGAAAATTCTAACAATGTAGTAATAAGCCCTTTCTGCTCAGTTCGGTAGGAGTTCTGCATTACTGAGGATACAATATTACTCCAAGATGCGGAATAGCAGCCTCTAAGCCTGCTTCAGAGGGCAGTCGGCTCCAACAGTTTAGACGGGCAAAACTGATATTGGAAAACTAATTAAAATTGTAAACACGGACTCTGGAAGCGGTAAACTGGGCAAGTTTGTAGTGTTGCTGACATCTACTGAGAGAAAGGGAAATTGCACGCCTTGGGGAAAGGATGAGGGGAGACCTGGTCTGTAGTTGAGACTGTCACTATGCACGCTTGCATATTTATTTATTACTTATCCTGTATCCATATTCACTCGCTTCATTCAAGGTCAGTGAGTTAACAGAGACGTTAGAGGGAACATTTCAGAGGAAATAAGAGACACTCACCCTATAGAAATGCTGCCAGCTTGTTCTTCCCGTTGCCAACGTCTGAATGATCGGACTGCCACGTAGCCTAGTTCATACTGACTGCACGTAAAGCCCTCACCTTGCGGCAGCTGAAGCCAAAATCCACACGGTACGAAATAGTAGGTTTAGGAAACCATGCTGCACGAGTGATATTGAAAATTTATGTATCATTTGTTTCCTATAGGAAATGGATATTTTAGCTAAACTATGGCAGGAATAAAGATATCACCGCTAAGGGAACAGTACTCAAAATAACAATACAGAGATACTTTCTGATCTGTGTGTCTGTTGTCATCATGACATACGGCACTCACACTATTCAGGCTATTCAAGCAAATTTTTTGCTAGTATTTCATGCATTATAAAGCGTATTCTTTCCCCATGCTGAACAGAGAAGAATCCATAGCCATCTTTACAACCACAGAACAATACTACAGATCTCATGTCTAGAGATTTCATTCTACAAAGTTAACAGGAAAGGTCTGTGTATCTCAGTCTGGGCAACAGCACAAGAAATTTACAGGAGGGGGGAAACAACATATAAAATTCTAATAGAGTTGGAATGAGTCAGGGTGATAATGACTGAGAGTCGATTTGAGTTTCTCCACTTCTGGGTGAATTCCTCATCACTGAAGTTACACTGAATTTTCAGGATTATAAATAAAAACTAATTTGGCCAATAAATACTTGTAACATAGGGCAACACTATCAATAAAATAGCTTAATTAATTTGCTTTTTGTACTAAGAGGAACATCCACAGTCAAAATTAAATATCACATTACAAGACTTGACCTGTGATGAAGCTGTTACAAAATGCCCCTCTTCCCTTGACAGGGACAAGATTTCAGTGTCTTGCAAGGGCTTTTCACATTTGTTTCTGTAGATTCTGAAATGGATATAAACATAAAATGAGATATTTGGCTTGTGTATCTGATGTGTAAAATACCCCCAATAGTCATTCTTGGTCACACAGGGCTATCCCGGCTTTTTCACATGAGTAGGTCCGACGGATAAAGCTGATACAGACTCAGCTCCCATTTAGGTTCTGCTTTGAGTATCACAGAGACTGAAAACTGCAGCGCAGTGTTGAAAACACTCTCCCAATTGTTCTCTAACTGAAGGTACCTCATTTCCATCCATGCTCCATTATCACCTTGAAGTTATCTCGGTGCCTAAAGCTGGGCCTCTACGCGCGTTCCGACATGCCCAGGTCAGAAGCGCAGGCCGTGCTCTCCCTCTCCCGGAGGCTCGCTAAGCGGGGTAACAGCATCCCCAGAGGAGACAAGCTTACACCAGGGCAGAATAGTCTGCAGGTCTGCGGCTGATTGATTCTTCAGAGTCACAGAAGAAATAGACTCGAAGGGAATACGCTCTCTGCAATAAAGGGATTTAATTCCAGCTGAATTCTACAGTCACCTAATCATTGCATGGTGCAATTTCAGAGACATGTCAGTCACTCCTGAAAACAAATACCTAGGAACCCTTTTCCTGTCAGACTGCAACCCAGAGTACCTGGAGGCACTTCCTTACCGGCTCGCTTGTTGCTTTCTTTGCACGGAGCTTTCAGAAGGGGCTTCTCACACGTTGCATAAGGAGCCCTGCCACTTAACTCATGGCTGTGCCTTTCACTCTCTGCTCAGACTTCTAAAAACCGCACTTCTAAAAACCGCACAGCTTAGACATCAGCACTAATGTCTAAGTCTCAGAAAATCTCTTAATGAAATGCCATTTATGCACTCATGTCAACGCACTTTAAATGGGCATTTAGGGGGGTTAAGTATCCAGCGCGGCAAAATCCCACGGCCTGGTACTTGGATGGAGTTCTAACACAACGTTATATTTTAAAAATACACAGATCAGAAATAAAGATGAGGAGATATATTTGAACAACCGTTCCTGAACAGAAATCATTTCCTTATTCTATTATAAATCTATTTCTGATTACCTAAAAAGAATGTTTAAACATTTGGCTTTCTAGAAACAACTTGGTTCCAAAGATGAGTCTCTGAAAAGGCTCGGTCTGGCTTGCACTCATTGAAAACCAAGGCACTCAAATTAATATCAACATTTTGGCAATTCTAATAACAAAGACGGCCAAAAGTATGTTGTCTATCAAACATACATGGAAGAAAGATGTTAGAATATTAAGAACAGATGTCACAGAGATCTTCGAAAACACTCATACTCCCTAAGTACTCTGCAAGGCAAGATGTACAAAAGCTCAGGAAAGATTAAATTAAATCATTTTGCCCAAATGCTTCCAAGTGCTGTATATGTATGTAAATCTACTTATAAAATATGTACATTTAAAGATGTTAGAAAGGGAGATGGTGACACAATTTGCTAATGGCCCTGTATCTTAAAATTTAGAGCTTTAACAGTTCAATAATATAATGAAGAGAACTTTTTATAGTTTGTTACTAAACCCATTTTGTTCTGGTTCAGAGAAGCCGTGCAAGGTTTTCCAGTTATTGAGTATTCATTTATTTACATTTTCATTATTATTCTACCGACAAAAAAGTTTACCAAAAATTTCGTATTCGAAAAACATCTAAAACACTTAATGAAAGTAATCTTTACATTAAAATAGCTTATTGTCTAAAATTAAAAGACCACTTAAAAAACCTAAATATCTTGAGAGTTTATTTGAGCAGGCACAGAACAGCTTTCATCCTCTGCTCTAGTTATTTTCAGTATTGACAATTCCAAATAGTAAAAATTAAGCCAGCTTCCAAACAGAAAATCATGGGGATTGGCTGATTTACTTATTTATTTCTTTGTAAACACAGGAAGCATTGGATTCTTTTTAACTGACAGAATTAAGAAACAATTTTACCTCTAGAGCTGATTTTTCCAGATTTCAGGCACAGAAAAATCACCTTACACAAATGAAGCCAAAATTTTAACATATGACAGATTCAGGTGATGGAGTGTTTTAAAAAGAAACAAACAAACAAAACACAAAAAAAAACCCCAAAACACCTAACTTCAAAAACAACAAACAACCCACCCAAAAATGCCTATTGAATATTTTAAAGCTCCTAATAAAATAACAGACAGAGACAACACTGTGCTTCTTATGGGATAATACTTTAAAGTTGACAACCAAGAAACCAGAACACAGTAGTTTGCACTAATGATTTTCATTTTTTTTTTAAATTTTCAGCATTTCAGTAAGAAGTGGATCAGGGCCCTATAAGATATGCCACCAACTTGCATCTACTTGAGGAAACAGAGCTAAACAAGACATGCCTGCATTTTAAGTTTAAACTCCTGTGCATGCTGAACTAAAATAAAGATTTTATGATGGAAAAGATATTAAAATAACTGTGCTGAACTCAGAAATGTGATGCTGTGGATAATATAAGAGCAAAGTAATAACATGATAACAAAACAATATAACCATAATGCAATAGTAGCAACAATGGTGACCTTTTTTGTGCTTTGAAGTTTTTGAAACAGCGCTCGTTCCTTCTTACCATGTAACGCTGACAGGATAACAGCCACACAAGGCCGACAACCACCGCGATAACTCCTTGGCCGCGGGTGGGCTGGGATGCCCTCGCAGCCTCGCGGGACGCAGGCTGGCACGCTCCGGCCCGCCATGGATGCCAGCTCTCTTCCCGCAGCACAGCCCTGAAAAACACGTGTTATTTCCATGAGCACCGACATGTGTGAGGGCTTCGTCAAAAAGGGGTAGATGTAGGCCTGGTTTTGTGCAGTGCACATTTACAGGCTTTGCTGAACCAGGCCCTAAACCATGACTCCTCTTTTTTATAAAACCATTCCCTTACAATTAACAGATGTGAAGACAAATTTGGCATATACGATGGCTTAATTTTTTCCCTTTGAATAACCTGGTTATATCCAGTTTCCGCAGCAATTGTAAGAGTGTTTACATTGGTGGGTGTTGGTTTTTTTATTTTTTTTTTCCATTTCCCTCTTTTAATAATACAAAGCAGACGCGGTGTGTCTGATTTACCTCGGGAGAGGAAGGGTGCTGCCGGCTCCTCCGCGGAATGTGCTGAGGGGAGTGGAAGGGGCGCTGCGGCTGGGGTTATTTATTTTGTTAATATCTTTGGACCCGAAGGGCCCCATTCTCGTCCTCCCTGGCCGATCTCCAGACCCAGGCTGTCAGCCAGGGAGAGTGTAATATCTTGAGGCTATGGCCCATTTAAAGTTTTTCCTCAGCTCTCACTGAGCTCTTCCTGCAGCTCAGGGGAGGCCACGCCACCTTACGCAACTGCCAGGGCCACCAGGCCTCACCGGGCCGGGCCTCACCAGGCCTGTCCCCCGTGCACCGCCATCCCAATTTCTCTCACTCTGGGGTTTTTCCGCCCCCTCCCAGGCAACGTCCCTGGGCCAGTACTCAAGGCCAGGATTTTCCCCAGAGCCCTGGCCCCCGGCTTGGGGGGTGATCTGCAGGGAGTTATTCCTGCTTCCTGCGTTTCCCTTCTTCTTAAGCTCCCTAAGGAGGCCTGATATTTAATTAAAGCATCATGAAGGAACAAGATATTTAATTATATGATTATGTTGGATAGCCTAGCTTGATAGAACATCATAAATCCACAGAAAAAAAATGTTTTAATGTTAGTGTTAAGCGGCTACCCAGAACTTCCAAACAGGCCAGCTGTACTCTTCAAGCAGTGGAAGCAGAAGTAGTATCAGGCAGGGTCACACACACCTGTCTTTTTCAGCAAAAATATCAACAGACATTTGAAAACCCTCTTTAACAGTATTCAAAGTTTATCTTGGTTGGTTACTCTACTGACACAAGGGTATGCTACCTATCACGATGTCGTTCTTTAGCAGACCTTCATTAAGCATTAGCAGAGCGCGGCGCTAACGAGGCTGTACTGCCTCCAGTGCCCCCACAAGCCAGCCAGCTTTCTGGGGTGCTGCCTGCTGCCATGTCGATGTCTCCAATGGCTTTACACTAGGAATGCACTAGCTAATTATATAAGAAAACTAGTTACAACTGTAAACCCTAAAGCAAGTTTCATACAAGGCCATTTTTGTGGGGAAAAAAAAAAAAAAATTGGTTTCTCTATACTAAAATTATTAATTCTAAAATTACTATGGCAGCCTTGAACCACGGGCACAATGACAGAAACCACACAATGCCATGTATGGCACAGCTCAGCTCTGCAGCAGGGAACAGGGCAATCGCAGGGGGACATCAACTCTCCAGCCAGAAGCAGAAATTGGGATTTTACTGAGGTCACGGCTCAATCAGACAGCAAGCCTGGTTTTAGGCACCGAGTCGTAACCACAAACCAACCACTACCCAGCAGGTGAAATAAACAGCCACACTGGGTCAGACTGACCCTGTGAGCTTCACATTTGTTGCAGCTGTTCCAAAAAACACCTTTCTCCTTGGTGTGCTGGATCAGGCATTGCCTGTTCGTACCCAGCTGGCATAAAATCACAAAGGCAGCATAACCAGCACACTGATTGCTTTGGCTAGACAGAGAGGAATAAGTTGTGTATCCGGATGGTATCCTGCCCGAATTAGTCCTGTTGGGTGATCCTGTGTTACACAGCACCAGTGTTACTAACAGTAAAACCATAACCTGGCAAAAATGTTTCCTGCTGCAGTGGCAGGCTGTAAAGTGGCCAGTTTGTCCTTCAGAAAGTCTCCTGGTTCTCCACCGGCTCAACGTGGCCAGGTGGTCTGTGATCAAAGCCCATGTGCAATGTATTTAAACGCGATCTGATCCAGGGCAGCCCCGTGACATGTACCACTCCTACAAACATCCACAAACATCCATCTCACTGCAGTGCCCAGGCAACAAAGTACGAATTTCATATCAAGTTCCACGATAAAGTGTAATCCGATTCTCATGTCTCCTCCACTCCCATCAGGAAAGCTATTTACTTAGACATAATTTAGCAGGGAACATAAAATTAAGGCTTAAAGGATGAGTGTCACGCTTCCCTTCCTGGCACACAGCTGGAAAAGGTGTTCTAGGCTTTCATCCTGATCTCTACATCGTTGAGTCTTAGAGCTTCCAAATATTTTGAAGCCATCCTTTCTTACGCACTAACACTGGAAAGAAAGCACACCAAATTCTCCGGAGCACTTGCCTCCTAAGCTGCAGCAGAGAATTACGGCCCGCACACACAGGTTAGACAGATGTGACACGGGCTGAAACACAAGCTGCTGCTCCCTCCATGCCCATGAAACTTTCTCTCTCATCTCCCTGGTTTTAAAAGGTAGGAAATGCGCAGTTCAGGTGACAGTCTCCCACAGATCCTTGGTCCACCAGTAAAAGCACAGAAGAGCGCGATACCTCCTAAGACAGGCATAACGGCTCTTCACCCGTTACGAAATGGTGTTTTGCTGATTCACTTCATGCCAAAAGCCAAACTCAGTTGATAACCCCGAGCAACTACTTGTAAGACAGAGAACAGAGCTCCTCTGAACATCTGGCTAATATACCTGACCTGTGCTTCATTTTCAGGAGGGTTCTGATATCCTAATAACAATATTTGCTGTTTGCTGGGTTGTGTCTTCAGTGGGGTTTTGGTTTTGTTGTTTTTCTTTTTAAACAAAGTGCTATTTATAAAGTGGCAAACTGTAGCTTTACCATCTAATGAAATATTTACTTGATTAACGTTTTTTCTACATCTTGCTTTTTTCTTTTTTAAACTTTCTCTGCATATAAGTACGTGGCACATGAGTACAAAAGTCAGCTTGTGATGCAGGTAGGTAAAGGTTTGTTATCTTTGGATCTCTACAAAACTTCATAAAGAGAAGTACCCAAATAGAGGAGTGACTTAACAATTTAAATGCAGGTATCTATCTCAAGTGTCTCAACAGCCACCCAGTACAAACCTGTAACGTTCACGTCCTCTCTGCTGTATGGCAGTTTGAGTCAAAGGAGGGGTCAAGACAGGCAGCTCGAGCTCTTTTGCCTTTACACCAAAAAAAAAGCACAAAAAGAAGGCATAAAGAGAATTTACATCTGCTACAAATAATTTGAAGTTAATTTTATTTGTTTCCTATCAGCATTTTTCATTCTTGGGAAATGGTAAGCCACGCTGGAGCAGGGCACAGCTGGTAAGTAAGGCAGTTACCCAGACTAGCCCCTCTGTTCAGCAAGTATTTCAGATCCAAGCGCTGATGAGCAATTTCCATTAAATTCCATGGGAACTAAGGTAGCCAAACCAGACCCTCAGGTCTGAATGCAACCAGAACAGCAAAGAGTGGCTGCCCAGTAAGAGGGGTATGCTGCAGCCGGGCATGGGGCAGCACACGGAGCACAGCCCCATTACCTGTTTGCCTGGTCAGCGCCTGGTTAAACTGTTCTCTGCAGTCCAGCGGAGTTTTAAACACCTGCAGATGAGAACCTAAGCCCTTCCCACAGGGGATCATTCAATAGATAATTTCTCTGTTACAAGAGCTTTTGCTTAATAGTCACAATCTACGTTTTCCTCTTGGTTTCATCCACTCAGCTTTATTCCCCGTCTCTCCTCAAACGGGTCTCTCCGAGTACTAAACCTCTGAATAATTTGTCTTCCTTCTCTGTGTTCCTATAACAATGAATAGATTACGCTGTCTGAACTGTAACACCACAAATTTCCGGTGCATAGTTTTAGCAATAAGGAATTAGGCATTCTAATAAATACAAGGTTAAAACTAGGGGAAATTAATTACTGAGCTATAGATCAATGAGCAAGAGGTGAAGCCGCTGAAGAGATGCTCTTATTAGATTATCAGACTCAAGGCTGATTTATAGCTTTCGCTGTACTTCCCTATCCATCATTTTTATAGTATGTAGAAAGGGTTACAAAGCACAAATTGCCTTTTTAAAATTAACATTGAAGTTTTAAATAGGCTCCCATCAGGATAACCAGGCTAGGATTACTATTTTTTTTCCAAAACATGGAAGCAGAAAATGTATTTGGGAGATCTGGGAGAGCTGTGACAGAACCGAACAACACGATACACTTGTCAGCCTGCAGCTTCCCAACAGGTTTGCCTATGATTTGCCCAGAAATGGGCAAACTAGGGAGCAGCCCCCCTGGAAAGGCCCCGGGGGTCTTGGTACAGAGGAAGGTGCAGAAGCCAGCGGTGTACCTGTTCAGCCTGGAGAGGGGGACGCTTCCGTGCGACGGAACAGCAGCCCGCCAGTACCTACAAGGAGGTCATCAGCAGACAGCTAGAGTAGAAGGGACTTTCTGAATCATACTCAAACACAATTCTGCCTCTTCCGCCTCTGAAAGGGACGGTGACCCGTAGGTCAGGCTAACACATTCCCAACCTGTTGGTACAGCATAACTCAACCAGTGGCTCAACAATACCGGCACCAGCTTATCCCAGTGCTCCTGCTAGCGACAGCCAAGGTAGGAAACTGCAGGAATGCGTGCCGATGTTGACAGCCCGGGCTGTGGGGAAGCATAAATTAAACTGGAAGTGGAGAGATTACTAAATCCTGAATACTCTTCAGAAGGATCCCTCAGATTGTCCAGGGCCCCTGGCAACAACAGTACAGATCATCTCAAAATACTAACAGCCAAAACAAAAAAAATGGTGTGAATGTAGTCATTTTAATGTCATTGTAAATAACTCTGCATCCTCAGAGACATAATTCATGCAGTCTGAAATAAGTGATTTTGCAATTATAACCCACACTAGCGGCTCTTCTAAGGAATATAAAAGTTGCACAAAAACGGAGCGTGCTTTTACTAGCCTCAGCACAGTTGCAGTGTCAGGATCAGATCTGGACTGCAACCAGCGTTTCATGTACTCTCGCAGATTCATCGCTACCTCTTTTAAATACTCTGGTAGATCTAAACATCTCTTACTGTCTGTAAGGGATACCACGTTCTTAGCACTACCAGGTTACCAAAAGTAAAAAAAAAAGATAAGGAAAGAATCTGTAAAAATATTGATGATAACATTTAAAAATGATTATTTATAATTTTCTTTTCAGCACGGTTTAAGTGGTTACCATAGCTGGAATGAATTACAGTCACTGCTGGGATTTTCAGAAAAGGCTCTTCCACCCCAGGAAAAGTTCAGTTGCATCCTGCTTTAATGGCTCTTGGCAAGCTTGCACTATTGTTTTTGTACAAACAGAAGTAAATTTGATATAATTAAAAAATGGAACTTCATGTGAATGAAGCAAACATCAAATTCCTTAATCTTCAAAAGAAATTCTATCCCTGAATAATTAACTATGATATATTTATAAAACTAGAATAATTGAAAACAGAATTCTAAGTTGATTCATGTGGACTGCGCTGAAATATTTATTATTGCAAGTCCAGAAGATCTGTCTGGGTTTTGTCACTGGAAATGTCTAAACTCAGTGTCCAGATGTTTATTTAAGTTGCTCCCACATAGTTCTAATGTCAATTACCAGGGGTTATCAGAGAGCATCACTGTGTATCTTCCTTGACTAATATTCTCATTTCTTCTGCATCTTTGATGTTTTCTTTCATTAAAATTCCTGGCTCACAGCCACAAAAATCTGCCGTGCAGGCAAAAAAACGGTCTGCAGACATGACATATGATGATGCCCGATGTCTGCTCAAGGATAATATTTATCATCAGCTATCATTTAAGCAGGACTATAATCAGTACAATGCCAATTTAAAGCAGCTCAGAGAAACACATGCGAAAACAGGGAATAAGAACTTCTAACCAGTAAGAAATAACTCGGGTCAGTAAAGAAAATATTATTGCGTATAACAAAGATTTTGTGAATCTGGGTTGGGGTTTGTTTTCCCCCTTTAGGAAAAAGCAGGGGGAAAGCCAATGACAAAGTAATTTCACACGTAATTACAAATGGAACTGATGGATCTGTAACTCTGGAAACCACAATTACATCGAGACTTTTATAGTAACCAGGAGAGAACGCAGGCCACTCTTCATAGTGACTCAAGCAGAAGGAGCTTATCGCACAGTCTCTGAAGGTTTCCTGCATTCAAGCGCAAATAGCTGGCCAACAGCTCATTTTTATATATATCTGTATATCTGCTGCCTAAAAGCAGCCGGTTCCTCTGGTTTGTAAGCAAATACTGGGAAATTTATTTTTAAACCTCTGTAGGAAAACAGAAGAAAAGCAATGCTAATTCAACATGAATGGAAGGAGAGATTTAAGATGGCTGGAGAGAGTCGTGCCGATGCCACTTCATGTTTTCACGTTGCTGCCCCAGTACACCGGGTTCCTCTCTTGGGGACTGTGACCCATCTTAGTTCTAACTGATCACTAAGAGACACCTTGCAACATCAATGGATAATGGTCTTGGAAATGTAAATCTCATGGATTATGTCAGTTACTTCTCACTCCCCCCCGTCAGTTTGGGAAGGTGCCAGATAAAGCCCTGGCTGAGAGCCATTCTCTCTCACCGAGACCATCTACAGATGCCATCATTGCACCCCCAGATCCAGTTGTGATTCTGCGTGTGCAGTAAAAAAACCCCTGTAGCTGCTTGCAGAATCACAAGTTTTGTCATAGAATTTGTGTTCGTGGCAGCACAGGTTGCATGCAGCCTGCAGGCACTGGGAGGGCAGCGCAGACGATAGCTTCAGTTCAGAGACGGACGCAGGAGATCACATGCTCTTGTAACCAAAGCTGTGGTACTCCCACCACTCGGACAAATCTCTGACTAATTAAATGGATATGTTACTAGCATCAACTAACAATTAAGAAAACATTTTTTCAGAGGCAAAAAAAAAAAAAAAAAAACACAACAGAAGAAAAACATGGACAGAAATTTTGCAACTGAAATTTCTATTCAGGAGGAATGTACAAAGAATATCTCGTACGAAGCGCTCAGCTTCAGAGACTCAGCAAAACCTTGGACTGCAGCTTCTTGCCACGTTATATCACTGCCTTGATCTAATAAGCCAGCACATTAATAGCAGCTGTGTGGACAGAGGGAGGAAATATGAATACGTTCATTAAGCATTGTGGCCCCACTTATCTCCCTCATGGCTTCAGTGGAGACGTGCCAATTCGTGTATGACGCAATTACGGTCCCCAGTATCAAACCTGAAGGAACGGCAATGAGGGCGTCACTTAGCACAAATTCTTGCAAATTCTCCTGTCAAGAAACCTCTCTTGACTTACTGCTGGAGGACTTACTGCTGGAGGACTTACTGCTGGAGGACTTACTGCTGGAGGACTTACTGCTGGAGGACACATTCACTCATATTTGGATGACTACAAGTGAAATACTCAGTTTAACGATTCTAGCACGTTGAAAATCAATTTGCTTCCCACGCACATTTCACTGTGCTCATTTCTGTCGTCTGCTCACATTCAGTAATTGGTTCACAACTCTTATTCACATATTCCCTTGCACACAGAGATGAAACAAAACACAGAGCCAACATCCCGATTCAACAGAGCACTTACCCATAAATGTTCCTAGAGGAATAACGCTTTGACTACAGTACATGCTTTCATGCTTCACCAAATCAAGGGCCAATTTAATAAAATAATAACCAAATGATCAAAACAGTTGCTTTAAACAAGAGATGACTAAACACCTCTAAAGCTTTGCATACATACAGAATAACAATTACAGCATTTACGAAGGAGTCAAATGGAGTCAAGCACTCATATCCCACGGAAAGTCGATGCGAGTGTAAAATGGTTGGACGACGGTGAGCTCACATTTGCTTGCCACAACATCAGCAGCGACCCCCAGCACTGCAGAAGTGTGAGAATAAAACACAATCATCAGCTTACCGAAAAAGAAAAAAATACCACAGCAAAATAAATGTTTTCACACAGCTGTCTTTTCTACTTCCCTTTCCCTCCCAGGACGTGGGAGTTCACAACCTGAAAGCAAACATTCGGAAACCAGGAAATCTCAGCGGTGATCTCCACACATCCCACCCTAGGAGCAGCAGACTCGCCACAAAACATGAACCACAGAGTGAGGAAAAACACGGTTCAGTAAGTACCTCCTTGGAACAAGGCCACACCATGCAAAACCTACTCCCTGAAAAAACACAACACTGTCCTTACAAGACACTTTGGAGAAATTACACTTCCTTCCTATGCTGCTCTGAAAAAGAATGAAACACAGAAAAGCCACCTTTTCCTACAGCAGAGTAGGGCACAGCTTCTTTCAGCACAGGACTGCCTGTCCCCTTTATGCCATTAATTTGATATAAAAGGCCAAGAATCAAGAATTCATTGCAACCCCCACAGCCCAAGGATACTCCTTGCAGGCACTAACTTGCTAAAGGCAGATGACGAGCCAGATGCCACTCAAATTAGGTGCAAACTGTTTTGAACTCATCGGGCAAAACCCAGCACGGTACTCAACTGGGATCACGGCCAGCCTCCTGGATGCAGGGAACTGGCTCTGCAATGGAGCTGCACGGAACAACCAGCCGGAGAGATCTCCACCTGGGAGTCAGGCCAGTCAGGTCCTACCTCCTGCACCAGGCTGCTGAAGGCTGCCAGCTTGTGGCGTGTCTGCGAAATGGGAATTGCCTGCGAGTTCCCTACAGAAACCCCCAAACTCCTGCCGAGGGGCTGCTCACGGAGCGCGAGGACCAGCTTTTGCCGTGGCTTCCCGCTCACCTTTTCATTCATCAGTCAGCAGCGTCTGCCCAGGCTTTTCCCTCACCGCTGATACTGCGTCCCTCTTGCAGGTCCAGAAATTCCACACCAGAGAGCCATGGTTTTCAAATTCTCTCAATTTCCAGGCCCCATTTTTTTCACACAGGAACTTGGAGCCTACTGCCACCGACTTTTTTTTTTTTTCCTTAACACATGGCCCTTAGCAGCAGTCCACAAGCCATAGAAAACTACTAACAGAACTGCTGGCCTGTCAGCTAGGTCTAACTCAAAAACCAGAAAAAACTTCTGCATCTTTTCTACCCTTATAGTCTCCCCAAATCATAAAATCATATAATTAAGTACAGCAGCATTTAGGTCTTTCTTCTTTGAAATGTTATTTCCCAAATACTTCACATAAATTTTCAGGCTGCTAAATCCTCTAGATCATGTTATCACCACAGCTGGCAAACCAGATTGCATGTTTTCTACTTCAGGAAAGGTTACAGCTGTGATCAGAAACTCAGAGTATTTTCCTCCCAGTTTTGGGATCAAGTACTCCTAACACCACAAAAAAATCAAGGGTGTACAGCACAGATACCTGCCTCCCACGCTACAGCTCTCAGCACACCATTTACACTCTCTGTGCCATCTTTCAGACTTGCAAGATCACCCAGCTTTAGGTCTTGCAGATCTTTTCTCATCCATTTGCATTCCCAAATTTTTTTTTCCCCTATAGAGCAATTGTTTTCTACCTCCTCCATCTCCAGTGTTTTCCTTCTGGAGCACCAAAGCAAAAGGTTCCAGTTTTCATCAAAATTTGACTCAAACTTTACATGGTCAAAAGAAAACATTATTCACGTGAGGAACTTCAGAAATACATTTCCAGTTCTTTATTTTCTAGCGGGTTAACAGCCCAATAAAACAGTCCACTCCCAAAAAAGAGAGCAAGCTCCATTTTGAAATGTTCTAGAACTGGAGGAAAGTGAAATACACAACAGCAATACCACACTCGATCAGAAGCTTCGTATGACTAAACCATTCCAAGATTCACCCTGTTATGCTCTAACCTTTCACAAACTCCTGGATTGCACACCCTCACTAACACAGGACTCCCTTTACACCTGACTCTTTGCTTTTTAATCACTCACAAAATCTTTATTCCAAATATGTGCCTTTGCTCAGAACCTAGGCCCAACAACCCCCATGAAACCTCCCAGGTTTTGCAGTAATACAAACGCTTTAGCAGTAACTTAAGATTCATACCTTAAGCTTGGCTTTGCGCTCAGGCAGCACTCTCTTGCACAAGAACTCCTCCAGCACTGGGCTGAACAGCTGCTAGTTGCGTAACAAATATATAACGCACGCCACCTGTAACCACAGTGATTTTTCTTTTTTTTCCCCCCCCCCCCCCCGTTAAGGGTGAAGTCTGCCTGTGCAGGGGATCCACTTTGACAAAGTCCCAACATGCTGAATGCCATCAAAAAACAGATCAAGAAAATCATCTCTGCTTCACAAAGTTTAGAGAGCAAAAGTAAACCTTAAAAGTGCAAAGAGTGAGCATAATTCTAGTTAGCGTATGAGAGCGGTCAGCAGAAGCCTACATTTAACTAGATTTCTGTAATCTAGTAAACAAATTCTTAACTGTGTAGCTTTGTGTAAGTTCCTTTAGCAGAGAAAAGCTTAAAAAGCTTTAAAAGGTGTGAGAGCACAGTCAGTACAGGGCCAAGGGCGATGATCTTAAAGAGAGGGAGAGATGCAAACAGGCCGGGATGTGGTAACTTGTGTTCCGTGCAACAGCAAAGGGAAAGCCAAGACACTTCTGAGGCCTCTCCTGCTTAAGCCCAAGGGACTGAAGTGATGGGAGGGCTCATGACAAGAGCCAGCTGGTGATCCACAGGCAATGGTGATCCCAGAGATGAACTGCAGCCACAAGAGAAGAGCGCTCCACTGGCCTGCGGAGCCCGAGCCACACGCTGAAGGAAGATGCGGAGGGCAGAAATACGTACAATCGATATAGGCCAGCAACACAGACACTGAGGGATGAATGTGAACGACTGAAAACGTGCCAAAAATAGTGCTGACAAAGACAAGTGATGGTGAGAAGCTGGGAGGGTGAGGCAGGAGCAGAAAAAAAGACAGAGAGGGGGGTAAAAAAAACAGGACAAAGTGGCAAAAGGGAGGCTATAAGGCCTGGAAGTGGCAAACACTTGCACAGTCTGAAACCAAAATAGGAAATAAGAAAAGAAAGCCTCAGTAGGAAGGCAGCTGTGGCAAAAACATGAAGACATCCAGGTCTCTATGAGATACTCAAGTGACTGAGGCGTGTAGAAGGCGCCCACGCACGAGTTAGAGACAGCAAGAGAAGACAGCGATGGCAGGAGGAGGTGTGACACACAGCAGAAGTGAAACGCAGGCGCGGGGAGCGATGTGTCGTATGAAAGGGAGTGGGCGGTGCAGAGTACGAATTTGCTTTAGTGATGGCGGGGAACGGGGGGAGAGGCAAGGGCAGACAGCTGAGGGGAAGCCAATGAACAATGAGAACAAGAAACTGCGAGAGGAGCGGAAAGAGGCATGACAGACAATCAACAAAAATACCCCGGATCAGCTTCGCAGCAGTTCCACCTGTCACCCTGCATCGCCAGGGTACGGACCGTGCCACAGGGCCTGCCTGGGAGAGCTGGCGGAGCGTTCCGGAGAGCTACGGCCTGCAGGAAAGCGCTGCACGCACTCAGAAGTGGCGGAGACTTCCATCCCCCATTTCTAGATGGCATCGTGCAGCTTTTTGAATTATTCCGAATGCTCCAGAAAACATCTGGAGCACCTTTGGCTTCCAGGGACTCTGTTCCTGCAGGAACACGTCGACATCCAGGGAGAGCCCTGCACACACTCCTGCTGCAGCGTGGCGCCAGGCTGTACAAGAAATCTCTTAGGTTTGTTTTGTAGAACTGAACTCACGCTAGGGCTGGAATATCCTAGTCAACAGTGGAGTATCATTGTGAAATACTTCTCAGGCGTGTTCCTCGCCTTTCAAAATTCATATTAAAAGGCCAGAAAATGTTACTGTAAGGAAGACATTATTTTATCTTCAAAGAACAGCTGAAACTGCAAAATACACAGAACGTTTTCTCCAAGAACACCAGAGGGTGGATCTCTTAATTTACAGTATCAGACTATGAAAAAATAGTATTCCAAAATATGAAAGCAGTGTACAAAAATATGGAAAAACACCAAGAACTTTAATAAAAATACGAAAGTCTTCAGATTAGCTTGATCTCTTGATGTGCTTTGCAGTAATTGCCAAAAACAAAACACCACAGTCCCTTAAAGCCCAAACAGAATTTGAGTTACAAAATAACTTGAAATTCTTAAACTATTTAGAACACAAGGGCAGAAAGTGTTATTGTAAGGTGCAGGCACAGAAACAAGTTCTCCTGTGATAAGAAGCTAACTTACAGCCCAGCTATCACTTATTTGTTGTAGCTGTCTGGGCATGTAAAAGCCAGATAATCTTAAATAGATAAAAGAAGTATCTCACATTTATACAAGACAAGAGCTTTCATGTACGCAAGCAGTTCACAGGCACCTTAGCTTAATTTACGGCCATGTGATGCCCTTTGCAATCACATTTCTGCGCAGAAGGAACCTTCTCTCACAGATGGCTCATCATAGCCTGCAAAAGTGTATTGAAGAGCTCGCTTTGCTGTAGCTGAAAACTGTGGGGCATTCACAAGGATTAGCTGCCCCTAGTGCTCAAACCATCCCCAAATACCACTGGGGTTACCACTTAATAACACTTCTGTTCATGAGGTTTACACTGAACCCTTCCCATAGCCATAATGTTAAAATTTTAAGAAAAAAAACTGACTTGATCAAGCATTCTCAAGATCCAGTTTGGGTTTTAAGAAGTACTGCATAAAGATCAGTTATGCGGCTCATCCTCAGACGTCCCTTCTTGAATTCAGTCCTCTGCTGAAAAATAATCTTCATCTCTCACTTCTCTGTATTGCATTGAGGCCTGTCCCTCTGGTTCAAACCTGAGCATTTTTATATTCAATCTCTCTGCAAGCTTTTGTGCTGCAAGCTTGGCTTGCATTTCCTGTATAAAAGAAAAACAAAGAGGACACAAGTTAGAAACAGTGCTCATCTGTCATGAATACAATAACATTAGTAATTAGTGGGCTTAATTTAAAGCTTTAGTAACCAGCAAAGACATTTCAGGTTTCTTTTCACACTTGGACATAACTGTGCTATTGATCTTTGAAGACCTTTTTATAAGAGTTGACATTGCCCATGCGGCAGCCCTCACCTGTGATACACTCATGTCAGCTTTAACAGAACAAAACCAGTCCACGTACGGGGGCGGCTGTGCACCGTACCCATGCAGCAACAGCAATGCTTGTCATCCACCAGCCTCAACAAGTGCTTTTAAGCCAATAAGCAGCAACAAACACTTTTACAGTAGCATCTAATTTAAACATTAGCTTCGCATTACCTAGCGAGTCAAAAATCCAAATCCATTGCGAGAGAATTTTAAGAACCTCAGAACTGAGATTCTTCAGGCACAGCATAAACCAAGGCAAACACAGACACTTGTGTTTTTTAAGAATAACAAATACTGCTAGGCCTTCATTTATACAGGGGCCAAAAACTCTTTAAATAAAGACTAATAGGTAAGGTATACAGTTACATTTCTAGCCAGAGGTGCAGGGAGTGCAATGAGGTTAGCGTATCAGCACGCAAAAAATAACAGCAGATTTTGTTTAATGCAGAAGTAACAGTTCCAGAAAGGATGAATATATTATTCCATTCTATCATTAAAAGAATCAAATAGAAGAAAAACTGCCTCTCCTCAAAGTCTGCCCATCTCAGTTTCACCATCAAATTCATCAGCATGAAAAGATCCCTTTACGCTTTCTTCTTTTAGGAGTGATCCAAATCATTTAATTACTTTTCAGACCGAATCTTAAATTTGTACCTCATATGCTTCTTTTTGCTGTATCTGAATGGCTATGGATTCCTCTATGGACAACAGCTTGGCAGGGGAATGGTGGAGCGGGGGCAGCCGGGCTGCTGTGATGTCATTCAGATGTTTCTTATCTCTAAGTCGTCTTTCTTCAGAAGTAATTGGAGAGCCACGTTCCCCAGGGGACTGGCTGGACGAGGAAGCATGCGATGATCCACTTTGCTCTCCTGATAATCTGGAAGAGTTAAAACACAGAAGTTGTGACCCAAATTTGCAGCACGAGGTTGAACAACTTCAGTTCCAAAACTTGTTATGTTCAACGTGTCAGAGCTGAAAAGAAATCTGAGGTGTTATGACACCATAAACCAATCAAAAATAAGCAGTGCTCAGAAAAACTAAAAACATTTCTCTCCAGAGAGACAATATCCCAGGTTACTGCTGCCAGAGGACAAAGAAGGTACGCCAGTTGCCAAGCGTGAAACAGCAATGTTTTGGGAGTCACACGAAGTATAAACTGCTACTGCTGCCAGTACCGACAGCGCGAACTGGAACTTCTCTGGAGGGGCAGTAACAGCAAAGGGCTACCTGCTGTTAGAGTTCTACAAGTTCTGAATTGATCCACGAGATTGATTTGGCAATTGTTTAATAGTTTTGTAGCTTAAGCTAAAAACTCCGTGAAGGTTCGTGACATCTGCTTAATACTGAGATCCCGTGGCACTCGGTGCTAAAGAGCCAATATATTCATCTCGCACGCCACGACTTGAAATCTCTTTCATCACCACAGGAAAAGAAACCCACCATGGTTGCTCAGTACCATTTCCAATTGTATACGAGTCAATTATTTCACAAAAACTTTTTCTATTCCACAATACTTACACATTTGGTTTAAATTTGCTTTTTTTAATGATTGGGTTCTTGGCTCTAGACTCTAGAACTTCAATATAGTGTGGTGTCTTGGGGTGCATCCTTCCAAAGATATTGCCCTTGTGTTTCGCCACATTCTGCTCTTTTTCCGATACTTTTTCACTATTATCCCCATCTACAATTGTAACTTTTTGAAAGGCATCGACCAAGGCGTCTTTACTGTTGTCCAAAGCAGCCGTGCTTTCTGCACCGTCCTCAGTACTGCTCCCAGACACCCGCTGATCATTCTTCAGATGACTGCTTGGGGCTGACTTGGAGACAATTTCACAAAAGGGATTCTGATCTTTTGTAACAGTCTCTACTTCATTGTTTTTCCGCCGAGTCCTTTGATTTTCCAGAGCAGTATTTGTGGCATCTTGCTCAATACATTCTGCCTCCTGCCTTTGGGGAGATATCTCAGAAATTTCTTTATTATCAGAGTTTTCATTACAGACTGGGGAAGCTTCACAGTTCAGTGTGTCCTTGTTTAGGATAACTTGCTCTTTGCTTGTATTCATCTCCTCCTGTTTCACCTGGAACTCCAACCTGACAGCAGATAACAGCTCAGCCGTCCTTGCCAAGTCTTCCTCGTGTAAAATGGCGAGCGTCAGCTTTTCAGCAAAATCAGAGATCTTCTTACCTTTATCTGGGAGCCTGGCAATGAATTTCCTAAGACAAAAACAAACAAACATTATTTTAAGGGTATAAACAATCCTGTTTCAATCTGACAGGCGGAACTGTTTGATCAGAAGTTACCAGGGCAGGTTTCTCATTCTACCATGAAGTTTCTTATTTACATGCTAGACTTCTGAAACGCGTTCAGACGCAAAGGCCCGGCTGCCTCAGACGTACACCGTCCTAAAGCAACCCTGGAAAGCGCCGTGTGCGAATATTGTTTAGTATTTTCATCGGGGCAGAGCACAGAGACTTCTCCATCCGTGTTCCCTGAAATAACCACACCGCCGCGAACGCCCCCGGGGCTGTAACACCACGCAGACGTGTAGGATCTGAACGGCACCCCCGGCCGTGACCTCGACCGCCGGAGGAGGAAGGCGCTGCTCGGTTCGGCAGCCTCAGGGAAGCTACAGAGAGGGGACCGGGCCCGGCGGCAGCCCCGCGGGCGGCCCGCCACCTCCAGAGACCCGGCCTCCGCGCTCCGCCCCTCCTCACCGGTCCGCCAGCAGCCGCTCCTGCCGCCTCAGCATCTCCCGCAGCTCGGGGAGGCTCCGGCCCCGCAGGCCGCCGCCGCCGCCCGCCGCTGCCATGCCGCCCCGCGCCGCCCGTCACCGGGCCAGCCGCCCGGGCCCGGCGCCGCTTCCGCAGCTCCCCGGACGCCGCCATCTTACCGGAAGCGACGGCGGGGCGGCAGGGCCCGACTTGGTCGGAAGGCGAAGCAGCTGCCTGAGGCCGGCGGCGGCGCCGCCCCCTCCTCTGAGAGAAACCGCCCCGAGGGGTTTACACTGCGTTTATTTTGTAACGTGTTTATATATGATACCGAAAACAGAAAACCAGACTGAAATACGTTTGGCTGCTTATTCCAGACTTCCCCAACCGGCAGAAGCGCCATGAGCTTTCGTACGCCCGCCCCATCTGGCAGTCAGCGGCCTGGTCCCCCGGTGGCAGGTGTCAGCCTTTTTAAGCTGATCCCAGCGGAGGATGCTTGATCCAAGCAGTAGTAAAAGAGGCACATTTCTCAGAGATTGTTAAAACAGTTGTTTTATGAACAGGATGAACGGAGGGCCTACCCCGGAGGGACCCGGGGAGGAAGCGCTTTAAAATGGCGGCCCGCCCCTTTGTTTGCTCAGCTGGAAGGTGAAGGGAAAGGCCGAGGGCCAGGGGAAATGAGATTAATCAAGTAGGCAGCTACCCGTGGAAAAAAATACCACGCTCAGGGTGAGAAGAGCCAAGCGACCAGCTGAAGAGACCGTTTCACTGTCTGCTACGCACAACCTGCATCATCTCCTGCGGAAAATCCCCCAGGGAGATTTCCCCAAGAGTTCAGGAAAGAGGAAATACCGGTGAGTTTTTCTCACTGGGAGATCACCCGCTGTTGGAGGATGCAAGTTCTCTGAATTGCTGCCTCTGTAATACACATGTAAGTTACGCCATCTCTCTAACAGTTCTCCATCTTGCAAGAAGGAACACTTATCTTGCTTTTTAGCCTCTTTCTCCTGTGCAGATTGGAGAAAGTGGGAAGGCTGGGCATGGAAACAGAACACTGCTTCTGTCTGCGTGGACGTGAGAGTCCAGAAGGGACCCTCTCAGCAGAGCACTGCTCTGCGCTCACGTGAGGAGGGCTCCTCTCACTTCAAAGTGAAGAGAATAAAGTCCTCATACCATGACAGCTGGGAATCACAACTGATCATTCTGTAGCCTCTCTTGGAATACCATTAACCAAGTCTGCATTTGTCCAAGATCACTGGGAAAGGAATATTGCTCGTTTTTATAGTTCAGGAGTGGCAGGTGTCTGTTTACAGGTAACACACAGTTCCAGAATGATGAATACCTGACATTTGGAAGGTGCCAGAACAAATACATTCTTGTTTCTGGAGAGATCAGCAGCACCTAGATACAATGCAATCTAGGTGGTATCAATTTAGATACAAATGTGAAGAAGGAAAAATAGATTTAAGCTTTCTCAGTCAAGGAGCACATGTGGGACCGAGGAAAATGATACACTGAGGCATTGCTTGTCCTGGGCGAAACGCAGGTGTGCAGGAAAACCCTCACTAGCCACACTCCGACCATGAGCAATCACCATCCAGCAATACCTACTGCAAGTTGAGTCTTAGGACTTTGCTCCTGCTTCCCTCGGGAGACTGATACACTGCCCTTATTTGCAGTCCACAGTAATATTTTTATTGTTTTCCTTAGAACATGCTTGGCCTTTTTGATTAGAGGCTTCATTTTGTATCACTTTCTTGAATATTTTCATAGAATCACAGAATGGTTTGGGTTGGCAGGGACCTTCAAAGCCCACCCAGTCCAACCCCCTGCCAGGAGCAGGGACATCTCCAACCAGATCAGGTTGCTCAGAGCCCCGGCCAACCTGGCCTGGAATGTTTCCAGGGATGGGGCATCCACCGCCTCTCTGGGCAACCTGGGACAGTGCTTCACCACCCTCAGTGTAAAAAATGTCTTCCTTAAGTCTAATCCTAAATCTAAATCTAATCTAAACCTAAATTTTGATCAGCATTCATGTGAGCTATATAAATGGGCGTTCCTTTGTTTCTCACTTAGGACATTATCTCAAGCGCTATTATTAGATACAGTTTTCAGTCAGTCTGTTTTCTGTCACTAGATATCTAGAGTTAAATATAATTCATTCTGCAACAGCATAGCTGGAATTACTATGCAATTTAGTAGTATTTCTACATGAAAATTAAATTATTAGAACAATGAAGAAGAAAATCAGGTATACTAACAAAAAAGAATAAACTACATTAAAAAACAACACAAAGCAAGGTGTGACCTAGGAGTATTCATCTTCATATATAGTATAGCTAAAAATAAAGGTATTCAAATAACTAAATAACTTGTTCTAGCATAGATTTTTTTAATAAATCGCGCCAGTTACAAGGAACATTGCAGCAGACATTTGTGTCTGAATTTTTAGTATTTCTGTTTTATCAATACCAGTTACGACTAAGCTGTTGTATTCTAGTCTAGCTGTTGTATTTTAAGGGAGATGGCCGTGAAGTCCAACTGGCTGAATTTTTTTCAGGTGGAAGGATTTCCTGTCAGAAATATCTGAGTCTCCCCAAAATTGATATTAAAATTAAAACTAACACTCTTGCTTCTTTTCTGTTAAAGGTGTAATTTCCATTGTCCTCATCTCCTTTCTTCAACTTTATAAATGCATAAATGTTACTCTTCTTTTCACGTGGAAAAGAGGCAAAGGAGACTTCAGAAAGCGAGTTTTGAGCGGGGAAAAAGCTACTTTTACAGTTCCTCTGCTCCTAGGTGAAAATATTGAGGGGCAGGAGGAGAGGAATCAAGCCCCGTGTACAAAATAAGCCACCCCCAAAATAACATTAAAATGGTATGAACATTTGGAATTAAAATGAATCAGTTTAATTTCATTTTAAAACCTTTTTTAATCAGCATGATGCGCCTTTGTAATAATTCATTTTATTTGCCTTAATTTAAAGAAAGTAACTCTTCCCTTAACTTTATTTGGCTTAAAAAAAAAACCTCAAGCACTTTAAGAGCAATCCTATATACCTATCAACATCCTGTTTTACGTATGGGAAGCAACCTTCAGATTATTGTAGTATGCCTACACACCACACGAGCCTTTACAAAATATTGTAACCTCACAGATGTTCACTTCTACCTATTTCCTCTTTAATCCACCAGGTCCCCTTTTCTTGTGAAAGTTTTCACGTACCTGAAGTGGTTGATGGCTCCCATCACCTGGTTTTCCTGTGTTTCTTCCATGTTCTAGTGCTTGAGGTAGGGCTGGAAGGGTCTTAACTCATCACTTAAGCACGTTTCTTCTTTTAGGCATGCAAATAGCCCCAGGTGCTGAATGGGAATGAAATAAAATGTAAATGGAATGCAACTCTCACATGTACGTCTCCAGTCTGTGGAGCAGGGATTTCCTGTTACAGACTTAACGACGTGGAGAGAACTTACTTCTTACCTATTGGCTCATCTGTCCGTGCCTGAAAGCCTTCAGAAGTCAGAACAAGGATTTAAAGCCTCCAAAAAGCAATGGCCTCCAACTCCAGATGTGTTGTAGGTTCCGCACTGAGCACTGCTGATCCCAGCGAGATTTTATGAGGTCCTTTTGGCAATCTGTACTGAAGGTGGCTACACAGGGAAGCGTCACTCAAGCAAAAGCCTCCACATTCTTCCACTGAGCATTGCAAACACTGCGATTGGCACGTTTGCATGACCTCCTTCTTTAGTTGTCAAGTAGATTGTTTCATGGTGACAGTCCTAAAGATAAATCTCTGTTACTGAGTGGATATAAACTGTAAAAAAGATGGGGCACTGCCCTCCCAGTCTCCTCACGCTGAAGCCTGGAGAGCACCATCCCAGATGTATTGCGATGTTACGTGGGGGAGCTGAAGTTGTTAGGATTTTTTTGCAAGAGCTGTGCCGCCCTGCTTTTGTTTATCCTGTGCGAGTCAATAATTCTTTATTTCACAAAAGAGTTCATCTACTTCTGTTACTTGGCTTTGAGAAGAGTCTTGAGTCTTTAGCAAGGGAGTGTCTTCCTGTTCTCAAGAGCCCGTCTGCCAAAGGAAACGCTGACAAGAACATCGGGCTCCAGCGGAACCGCTTCTGCACTCGCACGTGTTTTGAACAAACAAGATTGTGCAGAGGGAGAGTTTGCAAGGCTTTAAGGTAAGTTTATTTCTAAATGAATGTCGACACAACAGAATACAAAGTTTAAATACAATATTTATTGTAATTTATCCTTTTCAAGTCCTACATACAGGATGTATTAAAAGCATACAATATAACTGCATTATTTATACAGCATATATGAAAAGTGTATCCCAAAATACTTTCCAGAGTATCTGGAATAAATCACAAAAGAATACTTGTCATGGTACCAGTGTAGTCATACAATTGACTTGTATTTAATGCACTTTCTGGGACCTATCTATATGGCTTTTATTGATGCTTACAGAAATTTTTACTAATCTCTAATATTACAGTACTAATTAACCCAGTCTCAAATTGACAGAATTTATACTGACGTGCCACAGTCTTTTCAGTCAGATTTGTTATTATCTATGCTAATTTACACTGCTGCTGCTTTGACTGGAAAGCTCTACATTTTCATGTAACACAATTATATAAATACTGCTCCTCTCCTGTTCTTTACACTTACCGTTCAAATGACGGTCATCCAGCTCACTGCACATCAAAAGGCTCTTAAAATATAGCATAGGCTTCAATCCGTGTTTGGCTTAGAAAAAATACCCTATTTCATCAAATAGCTAAGACAGAATTTACACAGAAAACTTGTACAGGAAAAATTCAGTGCCTCGCTGCTGTCTTGGTAAAGTCTTGAGCAGATGATGATCATTTTGCAAGTCTCAGGGTTAAGCCAGCTTGCGGTATTTTCAGAGGAGATCCCCAGCAATATGTTACAAGTAGAATGAACTTTCTTTTGCAGTCTGTGTCAGAACAGCATTTTGATGCTTCATCCTGCCCTCTCCTACCATTCACTGAGCACTTCACAGTCATCAGGTTCTGCTTCCTGAACTCCAGCCAAAACCAGATAGAGGGATAAAGTATTTTTACTTATTTAAACTTGACAGTTACAACAACATGCATTTCCTTTTACCTATAAATACTGCCTTCCTCCATTGCTCTTAAGTTTCATGGTAACTTTCACAAACCATGATTCAGAATTGCATTCCTGAAACACAGATACTATCTGGGGACAAAAAAATGCTAAGAGGCATTATGTAATGAACCAAAGCTGCATCCCTAGTGGACATTAGTTGGGATTAGTGTTTAGTGTCTTGCTTTTTAAACAGATACTGTCCAAGTATTTGCTGGTACCGGCCACTGGAGGGAGATATGAGTACACAAGTACAAAACTTATCCCTGAAATTTGAGTTGGGTCATTCCCCGTCATCTTTTGGGTTATCAGCATACACCTTCACTTTAAATGAGCTCTCTCTTAGAGTTTCCCTTCATGGTATTAAGTTGTTCATAACCATAATTCATTTAGTTATTGCTCACATTGTTATTTGAGAACTCTGTTCAGCAAAGTCTCGCAAGCTCACTGAAGCATCAACACTTCCTTCATTTAAAAATGCCCTCTGCACAGTGAAGAGCACGGCTTCTCCGCGTGTCAGCCAGCTGCTCCTGGGTCTTTGGTATGCAGGTACAAGCCAACTCCTCTCCTCCTCTCTATTCAGGTACAAGCCAGCTCCTCTGCTTTGCCTAACGGGAGGGTGCTTGGTCTGAGGACTGTTTTTATAGAGAGCAGACTGTGCTCAGGGACCTTATCTTCGAGCCCTTTCCCACTCCAGAGGTTTGCACCCGTTCTCCGGGAGCTCTTGAAGCAAATGTGTGCTGTTATGCCTGCTTACTAAAGTGACAGCTGGAGGGATTTCTTTTCCCTTTTGCTATCTCAGATCTTTCTCACTGCTGCATCACATGCAAAGTAAACAGTTTCCTTTTAAAGCTATCAAAACTAACTTAATAATTTTTTAATTATTCCTTTTAAAAGAAACATTGAGCAGCTGTTAATGTTTGTGACTTCTATACCAGTAGAATTATCTACCAGAGTAGACAATTTACCTTTTTGTTAATGGTTTTGATTGCAATTATTTCTTTAATTTTGTGCATAATACAATCCATAATATTGTGTTTGACTTTTTGGAAAGAATGACCATTTTAAGTTCTCAGCAGTTGAACAGGTCACAAGCAAAAAAATAGCTTCTGTGCAAACAGAGGATGATCTGAGCACAAAAGCTGGAGAAGTCTGAGCTTCCCATTTTATTTGGTATGTGCTTTGAGTATATCAAGCAGTTCACATCCCTGCAAGATACCTGAACCACATCAAAACATCCCTCAATCCATCCTCCAGTACAGGCTTCTGTGTGTAGTCGTTAAACAGCACAGCTACAGAGTAAATAAAGTTCTCTAACAAATTCAGAAACCCATTAAATAATGCAGGAATGGATGATGAGGTCAATATTATTCTTTTAAATACAACTCTACTACGTCTACTTAATTTGAACAGACAGTAGTGAATTTAATAACTTGCATTAGACTGGAGATAAAAGCAGTCACTTTGTGAAGCCCCGTGGCAAGGTGATCCTGGGACTGGCATTCAATGCAAGAACAATATTCATCATACAAAACATAAGTTTTTAGTTTTCTATAGCAGTTTACTGTATGTCTATTACAGTTTACTGTAATAAAAAATGCCCTTCATTCATGTTAATAGCACTACAAGAAAATATTCATAATTCATTTTAGTTCACTAAGACTGGGAGATCAAAACAAGATGTAAGAAAATACCCTATATAAATACTTAAATAAGTTCAGTACTGGGTGCAGTCATTCCTGCTGGTACTTTGAAGGCAGGGAGAATTTTAAGCGCTTTGGAAAAAAGAATACTCAAAATCAAACTCCTGATTCAAGATTGCAGTTGCTGTAGGAATTGCAGGGACCGCTGCAGGTTGCTGCAGGCAAAATTCTGTTTAATGAAGACTCCTTCCTCTAATGGAAAAGTAGATTTTTTAAAAAGTGCCAGGGATTCTCCCACACAATTACTATTGAATGTATCACCAGTAGTCACTCTATCCCATGACTGAGGAAGTGCAAACCAGTGCCTCAGTCCAACAAAGCAAAACCCTTTGTAATCTGCTCTATCGCTTGCTGTCTGGAACAACAAACACGCCACCCATCTGCACGCGCCGAGCGAAGTGTTTGGAACAGCCCCGTGGCATCTCTGCCTCCCAGCAAGAGTGTGCTGGTTACCAGTGGGCTGCCAGGGGAGCAGAGCCCTCAGCTACACCAGGTCTCTGACAGGCGTGAACAGCCCTCGCTTTGTACGTGGACAAAGGGGGAGCTTTCAGACTAATGCCCTCTGCCAGCACCCTTTCAGATACTGCTTCTAGTAGTTCTGAAAATAAAATATATTAGAGCTTCGTCGTACAAACAGAATTACAACACAATTGAAGAAAAATACTGTACAGCTGTACAACTCCTTCCTTACAGGCATTTGAAATGAGACATTGCACTAGACAGCTTCTAAAGAAGCAATCCTGACTGCCGTTTCCCTCAGCCCACGTCTTCCACGTCCCCCTGACAGTTACCGGCAGTAATAACTTCAGATACGAAGTTACTAAAAAGCTGCTTTCGGTATAAATTTAGCAAGACTCCATGCTGCTGTTCTTCTCTATGACTTGATAAAAATTTGTCTAATCAAGCTGCAAAGGCGCAAGGTATCTGCTCGCATTGAGAAAGCGTGCCGATTTGAACGCTCAAGATGTGCTGTTCTTTGTGCTGAATTCCAACACTCTCTTGAAGGGGGTGTATGTCCTCACCGGCCTGGCGCTTTCAGGAGATCTTCTGCTCTCGGTGCTCGTACTGCTAAGGAGACAAGAAAAAGCTTACGGCGTTAATGTCACAGTATCAGACAGCTGGGCTGGAAACGCCACGGCAGTGAACTTGTGCCTTGTTACTGGTATCCATGGCGTAAAAATTAAACTATTCAGCGTATTTGATGTGTTCCGTATTTCTTTTCTATAATGCTGCAAAGGATATTTGATAAAAACCACGGCAGATACTGACAAGTAGGCATCTCCTGGAGCTCATATTGGAAGGCCCAGCAACACAGCTAGTAGGACTAAGGATCCTACGACAATAAAGACAGCAATATCCCATTTAAGAACATTTGTGAAAAGTGATGCTATAAAATCTAAACTGCATAAAGTAAATTTCTGCATAGAGAGAAATCTCAAAAACTGGGTAAATATCAGAAAAGTGAGGGCTGTGGTTACATAGAGAGGCCCCGGAGAGGACAACGAAGACAGCTTTCCTTTGGCACTCCAAGTAAAAACACTGGTTTTGAGGTTTCAAAATATGCTCTCAGCTGAACACTGAAATCAGTGTCTTTATAAACTGGGAAGGAAACCTTAGTTTGTATTGCAGCTTGCTGATTTCATATGCTAATTTACATTCCTCAAACCAAATTACTCCATTTGCAGGGCAGTTAGAGTTTACGTGTTGGTAGTGAAAGGGATGTGCAATGGTCCTCCTTACCTCACTGTTTTGGTCTCAGTTTTGCCCTTCCCTGTGGTGACTGTCTGTGGGTAAGACCGGAGTGTAAGTCCACAGCCTTCCTCCCAGGGCTCAGTGCAAGCCTGCTGCAGTGTTCAGGGCAGAGGAAGAGGAAGGAAGGCAGGATACCTGGATTTTTCCAAAGCCAGGCTCCGGAGCTGCTGGCCACCACAGATCAGAGCCAGCCGTGGCAGTGCAGAAGCGGTGCTGTTACCACGCTGTTTACTCGGTCCTGAACACATCTCCCAGAACACAAAGGATAAAGCCTGCATGAAGCCAGCATTCACCAGCCTCAGGGCAGAACTGTCCACTGTCTTCAGCTGCACTGCCAGCAGACACATTTCATCAATATTTCCTGTGTTTCACAAAGTCAGAGCTCCTGCCTTCTAGCTTTACTCCCCGCTTAAATCACATTACTGCAAATAAGTGCTCCCCTTGAGGGTTTGCCATATGTTTGCATCTTTAAAAAAGAAAAAAAATCCTACTCCATAAGTCCCTGAAGCGCACTACACCTCGTAGATGTGCTCTTTTAAACTTCAGAAAACTTTGCAAAACTCCACAACCCACACTAACGGTTTATCAGGACGGTGATTTACTAATCCAGCACCAGCAAGGGACATTATGAAGAACTTCCCTATGAACACGCAGAAAAAGTAAATACCTGTATGGAAGATCGCATCCTACACCAGTATCTCTGGTTTCTATGTTGGTCTTTGGTTGGTTTTCCATTAAGTAGTCCAATTTATCTTGTAATTCTTTATTCTGGAAAACACAGTCATTTTCAGCACAAGTTTACTTTCTTTAAATTACGTTAATTAAACAAGGAAATAAAATTGCATGTTGGCTTCTCCCCAAAAGAAATAACATAAAAGTATTTATTGAAATAATAAAGGAATCTTTACTTCTGGGGAAAAAAAATAGAAATTAAACCAACAGTTTTATTCAGAAGCTTCTGCTTTAAGTAATTATTTTGTTATAAAATTGTATGTTAAGAAACTTGGCGTGAATATTGAGACTTTGTATGACATGCATTCCTCATGTGACTGGTGTAGTAAGTTTGATTTCCATGCTGAAGAACAGCAAATTAAGTAAATATGCATCCAGATAACATCAGGTCACAGCGGTTCAAATTTTATTGGATTTTATAAAATAATCACAATAATATAAACTTAAAGGTAATGCCTTACCTCACATTCTAAGAAAGAGATTTTTTCTAAAAGCTGTACTATAAATACTTCCTTCTCTTTTACTTTCTTCCTTAGCATTTCAATCTATGAAGAAAAATAAAAGACACATTTAGTCTACTGGGGGTGGGAAGATGAGGAAAAAGACCACGTACACTAACACAGCTTTTAAGAATTTGTGTTTTTCTGGAAAGGGAACGGAAACTCAAACACTGTCATGTAACAAAGCAAACCAGGGGAAACCCCATCTTTGATTCAAAGGCCTTTGCTGTAGTCAGGTTTAACTACACCCAAAACCAAGTTGCCCATTTGCTAGTTTATTGAAGGTCTTATCTGTTTAGTTATTTCCTGGCATACCAGACTCCTTGGAAAGAAAGTGCATTTTCATTTTATACCTAAGGAATGGAAAGAAGTTACTTACAAATGTTCATGAAAATTAAAATTAAGTTAGCTGCACCAGAGGCGTTGCATCTTAATACTGTTCTGTATGGAGCAGAAGACAACCTTCCTTATATTCTGGGATTTCCGCTGCTCACAGAGCCATACACCAAGAACCGTTGCATGAAATCTCTCCCTGCTACCAGCACAAGCAGGTGTGACCAGAAGAACAGACTATGGCCCAGATTTCGTACCAGTCCCTTGCCGCTGGCCCAGAGCTGCGCTGATTATCATGATTGGAAAAGACCTAAAAGATCATCCAGTCCAACCATCACCAATACTTCTCAGCTAAATCATATCCCTCAACACAACATCCAAACGTTTCTTGAACACCCCCATGGTCGGTGACTCCACCACCTCCCTGGGCAGGCATTCCAGTGCCTGACTACCCTTTCCGAGAAGTAATATTGTCCTAATGTCTGATTGTGTGGAAATGGCTTTCTAAAGCTCCTCAAGCCACAAACAGATTTCCTTTTCCATTCTTCTGAACCCTTTGCTTAAAGCGGGACTCGCTACGTGAGGGTCATGCTATTATCAGCAACAGTCTAAGAGCCTTGTTGACTGGCACGGAGGTGGGTTCCTTTCAGCAGACCACATTTAGGAGGAAACAGCGTCTTGTGCCAACAAACTGCATTTTCTCCCTGGACCAAAGGAAAAGTCACTTTTGTTATTCTCCCTCAACCCCTGCTGACTACACCTACTAAAATAGCTGCTAACAAAAGAGCAAAACAAACCAGGTAAATCGCGTCAGTTGTTAGGGCTTCCCAGGAGGCAGATCAGGTTATTACTCACGAACAGCTGCAGACACACCACGAGCGCACAAGGTGCTTCCTACATGTGCAGTTACAGTCTACTTCGGCTGCAGAAAGCCGTGTTAAAAATATTTCTGAGGAGAATCCTCAGAAGTGCACTGAAAGATTTGTTTGAGGGAAAAAAGGGATTCTGCATCATGTTTGCGTGCAGACAGGAACTGGGAGAAGCCAAATTTCCCGTTGTGTTCTGTGCTCATGCAAGTCTTCTCCTACAGCAACAGCAATGAAAGCCAATACCAGTGGATACTCTTTTCGCTTTCGGTCTTAAATGGTGTCAGGTCAGTAATTTTTCCAATTAAATTTCAACCCACCTTTCCCGAACAAGCCATTTCAGGCCAGATGACATGAAAATAAAAAATGCTGGTTTCCCCCTATTAAGTCCATGGGAACGTGTCTCTCACTGAGAAACCACTCTCCCTGCTCTGTGCCACGTGTCTCTAACTCGACAGAGCCCAACCAACAACTTCTGCTTTACCAAACAGTGCGTTATCTAAAGCAATTGTCTCCACAATTCGTTAAAGTAAGATACAAAGTTTCTGATCTTAAGCCTGAAAGCAGAATCAGAGGTCAACCAAGCCCGTAAATGGATGATCCAGGTGACAAATGGAGTGCCTGACTGTGCCACGCACTGCTTTTGGCAAGGTCTCTATTACTGTATATATAAAAACGTGCACCCCTTAATGCTAGACGAAGAGAGAAAGGTATTCCTGGCAGCCATTATGTTACACTGGTATACAAGAATAACCATTTCTAAGTAGCTGGGGCAAATTTTCCATGTGCTGTCACCAGTCACTTTTTAACTCTATATCTTAAAATAAATTTTGTGAAAGAACATTAATGAACCACTTAAGTCTACCACTATAAAAACTTTCAGTATGTCAGGAAACAATGATTAGTAGAAATATTCACATTGTGCTAAAAAAAAAAGAAGTTATAATAATCAAAACAACAGTAGAACTATCACCCTCTCAAAAATTTACTGCTAGATATTATAAAATATTTCAACCAAAATGCACAGAACCATGAAAAAAATGAAGGAAAACAAATGCATAAACCAAAGAATGAGAAGTCATGTGAAACCACCAGCTCAACTTTAATACTGTCTTCATGATCCGCAGTTACCACATCTCATTGACACTGATCAATTATTACTTGGAAAATCTAGGATGTAAGCTCCATGCAGTGCTTTCAGATGAACAGGTACAGAATATATGCGTGCTATCATCATCCATCTTTCTCAAAATCAGGCATTGCCTTTTTTTTTTTAATTCCTTTTACTTTAAAGAGCATGTAAAACTGTCCATGTCATCTAAGGCTATTATCATTTCAGTTTTCAAATCACAGAAACACACAGCTTGTAGCATTTTCAGAAAATGGAACAAATGTTGATCTTCACATTTAATTACAACTTTGTTTAGTAGTACGACTAAATAAAGTCAGCTGTATCTTCACCGGCTCAATAGCTTCAGTCCTGCCAATAAATTCTGCTTCAGAAAATTTAAACTGCTCTTTTAGGACTTTCAAGTAGGGGGTCTCCTCGCATACAAGGAAGTAGTTTTAACAGCAGTAATCGGTATGACACGAAGTCGACTGAAGCCAAGCGCAGCTATGTGATCGTGGGAGGGCTTTGCCCTGATAGATATCCATTTTTAAAACTGAAGATAATATACCTCATCAGTTGCCTGTTCTGGTTTTTACACCAAACACAAAATATTTCTGTTTCCAAATAAGTGATCAAATTATCTATTATCCAAAAGCAAGACCAGACTCTTGTGTTTCACAGCCATTTACCTCAAGTTCTATTCACGCCACGATACAGAGGCTCTACGATGTGAACTACGCTGTGACAGTAACCATTATGTTTACCAATATTACGTACAAACAGATTTAGTTTGTACCAGTCAGTTAAAATTAAACTTCTTTTTGTTTATTCTTCACATTGGATACAGAGACATAAACTCCCTAGGGATGTTTTTGACTATTTTAACTGGAATAGTCTGAAGGCAAAAATGAGCATGGACACCTTAAAATCTAACAGAGAATACAAAGGAAGACCTTGACAAACAGCTTCCTCCGCTTCCCAAACACAAACCTGAACTCCAAAAAGACATTTTGTAATTTGGCAAAAATGTTACTGCTTGTAATTTGCTGTAATCAGGCTGCTGCAGAAGGAGAGCAGGGCCGGAACGTAGCCAGGCATCTGTCTGTCTTCATACAGGCACACGGCACCCGCGGACGCACGGCCAACAAATTGTCTCAGCAGCTATTGCAGTCCAAGAGCTGAAACTTCCCCCAAAGTTATGACACACCTTTCAACCTACCCGCAGACCTGACACAGATGACACATCCCACTGGAGTAGTTTACTACCAAAAAAAAAGTTTATTTACTGAATAAGGGCTTGAGTACACATCATCTTATGTCATTAGCACCAGGAGTGAGCAAACCTGATTTGATTAATCCTTGAGGGAATATGTCATGGGAACCCACAAAAACCAGGAATAATTTTAGGGGATTACATTAATATATTACTATATTAAATAAAACAAAACCTGAATTCAATACATTTATATAAATTACATTGCACAACGTAAAAGTGATGGTTTCCTTTGAGAGAGGAATGTAATGAGAGCACTGGATCATCATGTTGATATTGGGCAAAAGCACTTCAAAAATAAAATTCAGGCCTTGCTACCTAACGTGATTTTGACATTATGGCAAACTAAACAAGATGATAACACTTACAGCACCATAAACCTGTATTGCACAAACCCAAATCTTGAGAGTGTCTTTGTTTCAAGCAGTTGCATAAAGCAAGAGAACTAGCAGGTGACAGAGCAATAGATGTTGACTTTTGGTTGAATATAAGATGAGGAGAAGGAGTGGAGAAGCAAGACAGGTCAAACACAGTGCTGAACTGAGGGCGCAAGTGGTGGCCAGAATAGTCTGCCGTCAGAAACGAATCGGTGCAAGCCAAGGACTCAGCTTCCATGCACTGACTCACTTCCCTGCATCTGAGTCACTTCTGGACTGATTCCAGGACAAAATTATCACCAAGATGTTCCTGCATTTTCTTTCAGCAATGCCCAGGGTCTATCATCCACCTCATCCTTGCTGGGTCTGCAGACTTTAGCATTTCAGCTCTCTGACAACTCAGCAACTTGGCTTTCGCACAACTTCCCTCTCAGATTTCTCCATCATTTTCTATGAGCACTATCCAGGTGTATCCTTCAGCCTCTCCTCTTCCAGCCTGCTCTAGGAGTGTCAGACAGACCTTCCCAGCACTTAGGCTCCTGACCTGACACGCATTGTTAGCCGTTCTTTTCCTTAGGCTCCTGACCTGACACGTATTGTTAGCCATTCTTTTCCTTACACGTTTCCACCAGTATTTCTGCAACCTTCCTGTCCATACTAAGCAGTCAAACAAAACTGGCAACCTACTCAGCAATATCATTTCACATTAATGACCCGCTCATTCCTTTCAAAGCAGTTCTCTAACAGTAAAAATGTGAACTTACCAACCCTGGCCACGCCATCACCCTTTTTCTTGTCACTTCATCTCTCCTAACCTCCCTCACCCCAGTATGTTCATCGCTCCTGCTTTCCGTTCTCCTGGTGCGAGACGTCTGACTATTCCACAACTAGGAAGGGAAGAGTATTTACAGGATTGTAGTTTATCTGGTCTGCGATCCCAGGGGCTGGGGAGCTGAGCACATTCCCCCCAGTGCTGTAACAACCAGGAGAGATGGACTGCCTGGCACATCCCCACGCAGGGCCAAGCTACGCAGCTTCTCGCTCACTGCCCCCTCCCTCCGAGGGAATGGGGAGGGATAACAGGAAAAAAAGGCTGAAGCCTTGAGATAAGGACAGGGAGAAATCATTGAAGTTACTCTTATGGGCAAAACAGACTTGACTTGGGGAGAACTACTTCAATTTATTATTAATAATAAAACCAAAGCATCCACCTTCCCCGGTGTGGGGTCCTCCCCGGGCTGCGGGGGGATCCCTGCTCCTCCGTGGGCTCCCCGGGCTGCGGGGGGATCTCTGCTCCTCTGTGGGCTCCCCGGGCTGCGGGGGGATCCCTGCTCCTCCGTGGGCTCCCCGGGCTGCGGGGGCACAGCCGGCCCCACCATGGCCATCACCACGGGCTGCAGGGGAATTCTGGCCAGGAGCAGCATTACTGCTCCCCTCCTTCTGGACTTCCCTCAGCGCCTGCAGCCGTTCCTCTCACAGAAATCCTTCACACCAGGCAGGCAGACGTCTCTCAGGTTCCCTTCACATCTCATCTCCTCCCCACTTCTCTCAGCCGGGCCGGGCCCAGTCGCCGCCCGGCGGGAGGCCAGAGGGTGAGGCCTGCAAGGCCCACAAGGCTCGCGCCTCCCCTTCTCTGACCCCACCTCTGCTTCCTCACTCCGATTTTTTTTTTTTTTTTAATATTTTCCTTTTCTTAAATACGTTATGGCAGAGGCGTTATCAGGGAACATTCTGCTACCAACTGGCTCGGCCCCGGCCAGCAGCGGGTCTGCCCCAGGCCCAGCCGAGTCCATCGGACAAAGAGGAAACTTCCAGCAGCTTCTTGTAGAAGCTGCCACCGCAGCCCCCGCTGCACAAACCCACTGCAGTCCCTCAGTACACACGTGTGGCTCAGGAGCCCTGTGCCCAGCGAAAGGCCAACGTGGTGGGCTGCACGCGAGCTCAGCCCTTCAGCCACCCCAGTTCAAGCCCCGGCACATGGCTGTCGGGCAGCGGCAGGGCACCAGACCGCTCCTTGTCATGGCGGGATCCACGGAGCGCCCTGCAGATTGTGCTGGGTGTGCAGCCTGCATGTCACGTACCCACTGCAATTTCTAATGACCTGAATCCGCACATAACGCCCCACATGCAACGTGACTCATCCTGAATTTATCTGCTGGCTTAGGATTAATGTGGCCACAGCACTTTTCAACTTCTCTCCTCCTTGACTCAGTCCAATTGCTGTCACCAGGTCTGTGCTCCCTGCCTCCTTCCAAAACCTTGAGATCATTTCTCAGGATTCCCTCCACCTCCACATTGTCACCTTATCTTGTGGCAACGCCCAGAAAATTCAATTCTTCTTGACCATCTCATCAAGTGAAGATCTGTTTCTTCCTCACTACTGCACCTTATAGAGTCTCTAATACATCTCGAAGACCAAACACAATTGTCATCCTACTTGAATGGGCTCTGTACACACTTTCTAGGAAGAGCGGCACTTCTGAGTTTCTCTTGCTCCACCAAGCAACTAAATTTTGCTTCAGCCAGATGTACGAGTCAACAGCATTAAACTGATCTCAGCGATAGCACACCTAGGAATGGCCAAGAGACGAGTCTTTAAAGAAATGCTAGAGATGTGAGTAGTGATATTAGAAGGGGAGTCAACAGCAATTTAAGCAATTAAAGCAGAAAGAAAAAGCATCCTAAGAGAGAATTAAAGTTGTGTCCAGTTGTAGAGGCTTTATAAAGAAAGTCTGAAAGAGCAAACTTTATTTTATTCTGTGTACTCAGACACAGTTCTAGAGGCTTGAAATATACAGCAGTCTAGTGGGTTGGAACAGATCCAGCTGCTCGGTAAACTCAAACATCCACCACATCATATTAGTTTATCATCCATTAGTTTAAAATATTTATCAGAACGTGACAGTGCTAACATATTTAAGTATCACATATTATTCAAGTATCGTGTGTTTTCCTTATTCCTCTATGGTTAATGGGTTTGGTATCTAACACTGATACAGAGACAGGAACAAACTGGTCATAAATAGGACTGAACACAGGACAAACACGTACTACATGATATAAAACAAGACAGACAAGACATTGCAACATCAGCCGGAACTCTCAGAGGTAATTGCTGTATGAGGAGAACAAGATTTTACTCAGTCCAGTATTTCCCTGGACCTTAAGTGGTATTTGTCAGAGGCTAGACAAGAGTGTTGAAATTTCTTCAGGAAACACAAGGCAAGTAAATGGGAATGAGCACCTTCACCTTTTAATCCTCCTTAAATCACGTGAGCAACCCCTCCGTATTTTTTGTATTTTAAAACTCAAATTGAATTTAAGGGAGAAGTAACAACTGGTTAAGTTAATGCACCAACTGAGACACCTTCCTAAACTAACGCGCTGTGTGAACACGCGACACCAGTCGCTGATGTACAGCTTTTGCTAAAGCACCTTGTCTGTCAGTGCAACCCACCTTATTAACAGCTACCCTAGTAACGCACAAGTTTTCTAATTAATGACTTGGCCAGGCAATTACCAGCTGAAGCAGCCGATGCTATGCACGCACAGACACTCGCCGACGGCCAGCAGTGATTCCAGTTCTGCCAGCAGTGATTCCAGTTCTGCCAGCAGATAAGCAGTCCACTGAGGTGGGCCAAACACTTGAGCTGGCGGGCGGCGAGTCATTTCTGTTCTGCCATGTATCATCTTCCTCCACGCTCCCAAGGTGGCTTTCTCTTTCTACATTTTCGGTGGTGGTGGTGTTTTGTTTTTACTCTAAGTTCTACGCAATGCAGATTTTGGTTTGTAAAAATTTGGTGTGTGGCTGGTAATTCCATCTTCTCATCCTCTGTGCTTCTATGTGGCTTCTTTTACTTGACCTAAAATTGAAACTGTGCTTCCATATTAAAGCTCAAACATTTTGCAATGTATCTGGAGTTGGAGTATCTTGATACAGAAGTTTTCAGCCGGTCATTAAGTCTTTGGCAGGAAAATTTCTTCTTTATTCCCCATTTGTGCAATACAAAGTAGCTTCTGTATCTGGGATATCGTTTGCTCATTAGCACTCTGTCCTTTCATGCAAGTCTCTTCCGCAACAGAACAGGACACAGCTTCTCCCTGGTGTTTGGTCACCATTTATTATCCAACGAATCTGAGACTAAAGCTGGAGAACAGCTCATGGGCCATGACCTAGAGACAGTTCAATTCAGTAGTTAGGGGAATTTCATGTGAAATCTGAGTTCTGTAGATAATTTCTTGGCACGGAATCAAATATCCTTTTCTCTTCTCAGTGCCCTTCAGAACAGCTCTCTGTATCTGTACTCGCCTTGCTTACAAAATGTAACTGCTTATTTCCTTCCCTCTCTGCTTCTCAGCAATGAAACAATACCACATACAAAATAAGCTAATTGTGCCAGGAAACTGCAATCCATTTCAGTGCCAACTGCACAAACCTCTAACTAAAGCTCTCATAAATCTCTCCAGGTTTGAAATTGAGATCAAGTCAGAAAATACTTTTGGTCCTGATGTAAAAATCCATGTTTTATATTTCATTTAAAGGCTATTAGCTTTACCTTACACTAAACTCTCTCCCGCCTCCTACGCTGGCACAGAAAGGATAAATTGATTGACCTTATCAAATAGATAACTTAAGACAAGCTTGCAGCTCTCTCACAAAACAAGAACAATTTCAACCCTGAAAGAAACGGCGCGGCAGCAGCTTCCCATGCCCTCCCATAGCGGTTCTGTGCCGCCGCTGCCTGCCCAATTCCATCTCTGCACTGGAAACTCTTCGTGGAGGGGCCTGAAGTCTGCAGGGGGGTGGGGGAGGCTAACCGAGTCGCCATTATTAATGTTCCCAGATTTCACCGCTGAGCTCTGGTCTGGCCATCTGTCTCTTCTCACTCTTTTTTTGAAAGCCTGCTGTGCAGAAATGGTATGAGAAAGGGGCTGGGTTTCTACACACCTGCCAAAGGCAGGTCCTGCACTTCCAGCGACCGGCGCTTCATGTACGGCACTGAGCTGGGAACAAACAGATTTATTTAACAAACAAGTTCAACACAGGGATAAATCTGTGGGCCTTAAATCATCTGCAATCTCTTTCTAACGAGAGTAAGAGGCTTTAAGACTATGTGGGATAACTCTGTTCAGCGGGTGTTCTAACGGGCTGCGATCTTGGCTCTCGCTGCAGAGAATCCCTGGGAAGCTGAAAAATGGGTTAACGCACAGAGATGCTGAAGGTCACCAGCTCCAGCAAACTTCCATTTTATTTCTTCCATTTATTTTCTTCTGAAAGTTATTTTCCGTGCTCCTATTTAATTTATTACTCGTCTGACTAGGTCAAGTCGAAAAGGGTTCTATTAATGCCTGAGATGGAAGGATTTCTTTCCAGAGAAAAAAAACAGAAGCGAATGATTTCTTCGCTAAGGAGTACAAGCACACTGAACCGCGATTGTCCTCCTCTGCCTGGGCTCAGTTCCACAGGTCACACATCTACTGCGTTCAGTACCAGCAAGAGGGGTCCTGTCAAAAAGAAGGCTTTAATACTCTTTTTCCCCCCTTTGGCGCTTCTCTGCCAGCACTCCCTTTCCCGCGTGCCTAGATTAGGATGACCACAGCCTCCTAATGCATTTTTAAATGTCATCAAAACAGCACCGGAGGGGTTAGAGCTGCCTACTGCATGACAAAACTCCACTACAAAGCTGCTCTTTCACTTCCTCCCGACTGCTCGCTCTTCTTTTACAGAATGCCCTGCAGCTGTCACTTGCAAATAATCCATCATCTTTCCCTACGAAGGCCTGAAGAGCAAACTGTTTTGTGATTTTGCAGCCAGCAGATTCATCTCAGTACCGGTTTCATTTTGAACAGTTCTCCACGTGAGTTTGAAGCAGCCTGCCTTGTTTGTTCATCATCCCTTTGAAATGATGTTCATTTCTCTAGCCGCACTTTGTCTAGGTTGGAGATAACAACAACCCGTGGTGGTTTACACCGAAAGAATAAACCCCTCATTTATACTTCAGATCTGTGTCCTAATTGCTAGACTGACACTAAATAAAGCCCATCCTGTGGTCAAACAAGCACAGGCTCAGCCATCATTCTACCTAGTTCATACAGTAGCTTTGTTCCAGCCTCTGATAACACCACTGCAGATAATTTACGTTTTTTCCACTTCTCTGCTGCATTTCCCAGGTCAGCCTGTTCTCAGTCTGCTCTCACACAACAGAGAAGCTAAGCATTTCAGAAAGCAGGCTTCCTGGCTGCTTTGGTCATCCTTTCTTTCTCAGTTATACTGAGAAAGGTCATTATAACACCTGCATAAACCCTAAGATGGAATGTTGTTTTACAGATACCAGCCACAAAAGTATTGCAGTGAGTAACACGGCAGGTTTTTGTGAGACTTTCCTAGATATTCCTAGCCATTACATTCAGTTACATTTAATGTAGAGAGGACATGTGTTCAAATATACCCTGATTAACAGATTTTCTGGGACTTAAATAGTAGCGCAATTACAAAATCTTCCCTACTGACTCTAGAAAGTACGTTTAGTGCTGCTGCTCCCTAGTTTTTAATGTAACTCTTCAGGTAGCATCCCTTTTCAGAAAGATTTTTGATGCCCATTTCTCAGCTTCTATGGCATAGTAAGTGTGGCTTAAAGTAAGCCTAAAAATACTTTTCTAACATTTACGTAGAGAAGAGCACAAAATGATGAAAACTACGTGCGTGGTTAGCTCAGGGCGTACACATCCGCAGTGCTTATCTTCCCCATGGTGGACCTCCGTACTGCTCTTAAAGCTGCTACTTTTAGGCCTTTAATTAAGAGTCCAGTTTACAACAGTGCATGCCAACTATATTGTAGGTATCTCCTCACGCACACAAACACAAACCATGGATAGCACAAAATTAAAAAAAAACCCCACAACGTGCCCAAGGTATTTGGTACCATCTGACTCCATCAAACCTCTGGTACAGGAGTCTTTCCTTAGCTCACTTGGGAAAATACAGATGTAGCTACAGGTGTTAGGCAGTTCTCAAGGAAATGAATTCAACGAAAAACTAAAACACACAAGGACTAAAGGAGAGAGCCAAACATATTCCCATGGCTGCATGGCAGTCGAGGACTTCTACAGAGATTTAATCAATTTTGAAAAGCAGGCAGTCAGACATTAATTAAAAGCAGACATATTTGACAGTGAGTTGGTCATCCAACATTCTACTTGTTAAACAGGATAACCAAAAGATCTGGAAGGGCTTTCTGTGTCTATGAAGGGACCAGCAGAGATCCATTATAAGGAATCAGCAAGCTAAACTCGCCCATTAAACCTAACATTTAGAATCACAGAATGGTTAGAGTTGGAAGGGACCTTCAAAGCCCACCCAGTCCAACCCCCCTGCCAGGAGCAGGGACATCTCCAACCAGATGAGGTTGCTCAGAGCCCCGGCCAACCTGGCCTGGAATGTTTCCAGGGATGGGGCATCCACCGCCTCTCTGGACAACCTGGGACAGTGCCTCATCACACTCAAAGTAAAGACTTTCTTCCTTGTGTCTAATCTAAACATACCATCTTCCAGTTTAAAGCCATTACCCCTTGTCCTGTCACTACGTGCCCTTGTCAAAAGTCCCTCCCCATCTTTCGTGCAGCCCCCTTTGGGCACTGGGAGCCGCTCTCAGGTCTCCCCGGAGCCTCCTCTTCTCCAGGCTGAACAGCCCCAGCTCTCTCAGCCTGGCCTCACAGCAGAGCTGCTCCAGCCCTCTCAGCATCTGTGTGGCCTCCTCTGGGCCCTCTCCAAAAGCTCCACATCCTTCTGATGTTGGGGCCTCCAGAGCTGGACGCAGCGCTGCAGGTGGGGTCTCAGCAGAGCGGAGTAGAGGGGCAGAATCCCCGCCCTTGGCCCAAGCTTTATACATGTTTTTGCCAAAACACCCCAGGAACTGAAAGTATTTGTTATACCAATGCAGCCCAGTATTGGTCAAGTTACACCAAGCAGTTGAAAATGTATTTCGTATTAAAGGGCAAAGTACAGGCCACCATCCTGTTATATATGGCTAGAATCATCTAGGTTGCCACATGGATCACGAACTGACAGTTCTTTAGAACTCTTGGTTAGAGCAAAAAAAAAAAAAAGCTCATAATATGATGGTTGGCTTGCAGAGATCCAAAACAGATTAAGTAATTGTTCCCATAATCCATTAAGTAGATGGATTGGATTATTAGATTGGAGAAGTTTTCCTTAATAGAATACCATGGTATAAAGGTTGTCAGCTCCGGTTTAGACCACTTGCTGTGATCCTTGAGAACAGTGAAAATGGGAAGCTGAACTAGAAACAAAGCCTCAAGATTTTATACCAGCCTTTTATACGGATGTGAGAGAAGAACTTTAATGCAAAGAGACAGATGCCTTTGCGTCCCTCTGTGTAAGAGACAATTAGTATCACACATCTGATCATACAGCAGGACTACATCAGAAACTTATTTTAAAAATCAGATATAGGCAAATATATATGTGTGAATACAGGGGGGTGTGTGTATGTGTATATATATACACCACCTTGATAACAAAGGAGAAAATCCATGTCTAATCAGAAATCCTACCACAGCACATTGTGAATGCAGAAAGAAGGCTTTTTACGTTAGAATGGCTTCCAAACATTTGATTTTGCAAACGTGTGATGTCCAAATACAAATCAAAAATACCCCATGAATGCCTATCCTCTGTGCAATGGCAAGGCTCAGTACAGCAGTGCTGTCAGTCTGCTCTGTAAAGCTCCAATTTAAACTTAATTTACCTATTTCCTATGTCACTCTTATATCCACTTGGAGAAACAGAAGTGTTCGCAATCACAGCCTTCTGACTGCTGCACAGTGTCTTGGCATGTAGGTAACCTGTAACTTACAGCAGCTTTCCAGTAGAAGGCCACTTACAGGAAATTATATCAGCCAAGATGACGTCCCAAGACCAGGGTAAAAAAGATGAGTGGTGAAAAACTATGTTTGACTCCTATGTCTGTGAGGAACCACTTTTAAAAAAAAAAAAAAAAAGAAAAGGAAAAAAAAAAAGGGTTTGCCTTCCACTTCTGCACAGGAAGGAGACCTTCAATGACCAGTCTGCATCATTTCTGCAGCTACTTGCCAAATGCTTCAAGTTAAGTTGCAAGTTGTATGTTGTATTTCCTGGAGAGCCACGAGGAGTTCCAGAGTTAGGGTCAGCCTAAAGATCACAGTCCATCACCCACAGCTACCGGATTACACTGCTTTCACCTAGTCTGTCTGCTTCACTAGCTCCAGATGCTTAACTCATCTTCCAGTGTGTGGTAGCTAAGGTGGCACAAGGACATTGCAAACAGAACAGAGCTCTCTTTGGATTATGTACTAAAAGAATCAGTGTTCTCAAAAGACTCCAGATTGTTTCAATAGATCTCACCTCTTCAACCATGTGCTTGACCTTCTTCTGTTGGCAGTGGACCATATCATCCAGATGTTTGATTCGCTCTCTTAGGCTGGCTGCCACCTCCTCCAAGTGCTGTGACCTAGCAGAACACGGAAGAATTAAGCACGTAAGTGGGGAGCTATGCGGTCTAAGCAAATAAGAACAACCCCCGCAGTTCCCCCATAAATCTGGAAGACTAGGTTAAGAGGCAGGCAAGTCAAATTCCACTGAGGGATGTCAATTTGTCAAAGTACATTTTAATAGCAGTCCTGTAGTCCAAGTGGTTGTCTCCACCCAGGTTAACTCACCTTTGTCTTGCATACTGGCGTGCTTACTCAGAGCCTGAAGTGCTGACAATTAAAGAATGTGACAAAGCTCATCTCCTTAAGATGTTTGTTTTTCCTTGAAGTCAAAGGCAACTAGATCTTTATCATCAGGAAGACACATTCATCCTGACTTATTACCACCTGTAAACGTTTTGGAAATACGTACTAAAGGAAGGCCAGGAAGCACATCTGCTGGCCTCCTTTTAAAAACTCTCCTACTACAGGGAAGCCATAGCAGAACGCTAACTGGAGTCATACGAACTCGCCAACAGTCAGCAGGAATGGCTGGGGATGTTTGAAGTTTGCATGTATGGCTCTCTGGGCAGATTCTGCATTTCTTTAAATCTGTTTAATGCAGAAGTGGAGCACTCGCAGAACTCCTGCCAGAAGCTGGTTTGACAGTTCACCAGAAAAGTAGTTTTAGGATATGCAAAGAATCAGGAGGGAAGCTTTTTCATAAGATTTTGGCCTTGGGAGCCTCTGTTTTTATCTGAACTTACAATTCTTGGAATTCTTCAAAGAAAGCAATTGCTTGCTTACAAGATAAACTTCTGCGCTCCTAGGTTCAGGACTAGACAGAATTTGAGGAGTGCAGGAGGGGAATCCAGAACAAAAAGGCTTTTTTCATGTTGGCCTGCGCACAGCGTAAGAAACTGCAGAAGCTGCAAACAGAACCACCACTCTAAGGCAAAAGCAGCAGGTGGCAAACTGTGTGACATGGTTCCAGGGAATTACCCAACTGTACGCTGTTTGCTCCCAGAAAGCGTCCCTGTTAGCAGTGAAGTACTCTACAGCACTGTAGCTGCAGCACTTGGACAAGGACTCAAAAAATCATAGCTGCAGGTTTTCAATCCTGCGTATTAAGGTCTCACAAAAGCGCAGTTTACACCTTGATTGCAATTGCGACGTATTTGGTCTCTCATTGAAAGATTCAGAGTTTTAAGCACTGATAGCAACGGAACAGACGTCCTTCCTCAGGTGGAGCTCAAGCATCTGGTCGGGCACAGACAGGTAAAGAGAACTTCAGAACAGACTGCAGCCTCTGAACACAGACTCATGGCGAATTTGTGCGTTGCACAAATTCCTCTCTGAACATTGCCTTTGCCCTTTTTGCTGCCACGTAACTTTTCATGCTGAGTGAGAAGAGTATCTGGTATCCCGAAGCAAAGGAAGAAAGCAATTACCTTTCACTTCCATATTCTATGCTGTATGTGACATTTATTCACTTTAAGTTATTATTGTAACAGGCTGCGCTGAAAAGCCGTAATTACCCCCAAATGGGACAAACTGGTCACAGACCAGTACAACCAGGCAGTGAGGTGCTCTCAGCAGGGACCTCCTTTTATGTTTATGCTTCCTACAGAACAGTGGGATGCCAAAACCTTAACACTGAATTTCTGGGTGCCGCAGAAATATGAGTATAATCAAGCACAATTATAGAGTCTCTGCTCCTAATTCATCTTTACCCACTCAAATAGCGTCATATAGACCTTTGAGTGGCGGATGCAATTTTCTCTCCAATGGCCATTAAGCTGTTTCGCTGCTGGATAGATTTCTCTTGAAGCTTTGCCTCTGGCTTTGCTTGAAGCTTTCTTTTGCCTGGCCACGGTGCTGCCGGTCTCACAGAAGCAGTAGTGGATGCACATGGCACCTGCGGGCAGAAACGGCACAGCCAGGTGCCACCACACCGCCAGATCTTGCTTCTAAGCCTCATGCTGTCGAGAACCACCATTCACAGAAGTCTCACTGCCAGTAACATCACCCTTGCTTTCCCCAGATAACCTTATAGCTTATTTCTGCACTGAGATGCTACGACAGATTTCTTCCACACCTTCATTTTGTTCAGGTGCATATGTTCACGTGCACCGCGTGTGTAGACCTGCCCCTCTGAGCCTCAAATATATTCCCCACTTTCCTTCCTTTATACCAAAAAAGACATCTCTGGCAGTTATATGCAGAACTCTTGCGCTCTTCAAGAGTTCATCTTTTCAAAGGGCATGTCCCACAGCCTCTGTCCCACAGAGGAGATAGAATGTCTTCTCTTTTAAAACTGGGTTGAGCAGTCTAGAAGGAGATAGTGAAAGTATTCACAGTCAGGATCATACTGTGCTGTATTTGGGAGTGAAGAGTTAAGAAAAATGCAGCCCACAAATACATCGCGACTTGTTCCATCTAAAATGTACTCTGCATGCTTGCAAATGACTTTTCAAGAAAGATGCCGTGCTGGTTTTGGCTGGGATAGAGTTAATTTTTTCTATAGTAGCTGGTGTGGGGCTCTGTTTTTGATTTCTACTGAAAACAGAGTTGAAAATACAGGGATGCTTTTGTCATTGCTGCGCAGTGCTTACACAGAGGCAAGGCCCTTTCCTCTGCTCACCCCACCCCACCAGCGAGTGGCTGGGGGTGCAGGAGAGGTTGGGAGGGGACACAGCCAGGACAGCCGACCCCAGCTGACCACAGCGATATCCCACACCACACGGTGTCATGCTCAGAAATTAAAATCTGTGAGAATAAGAAGGAAAGGGGGGGACGTTCAGAGTTTCGGCACTTGTCCTCCCACGTAACCGTTACGTGACGGAGCCCTGCCTTCCCAGAGGTGGCTGAACACCCGCCTGCCGATGGGAAGCAGTGAACAAATTCCCTGTTTTGCTTTGCTTGCACACGTGGGTTTTGCTTTACCTGTTAAACTCTTTATCTCAACCCACGCGTTTTCTCACTTTTACGATTCTCTCCCCATGCCCCTGTGAGGGGAGTGAGCGAGCGGCTGTGTGGGGCTTAGCTGCTGGCTGGCGTCAAACCACAACAGATGCATGAAAGTGGTTTTTTTTTTTTGTTGCAAATAATAATCCTCTTGATATTTTATATGTAAATAAACTTACATTCAGATGGACAATCCCTATCAGACTGCAGTTTTAAAGTCAGAAAAAGTAAAATTCAGGTGTCTTCAAAAACAAACCAACCAACACTTAAAGTTTCCTAGCAATACCAGAAGTTCCACCGACAAGACATATCTCACCTTTCACTGTCTGAGTTGCTTTCAGATTTTGCTCCAGATATTTGCATTTCATTTAGTTCGAGTTGTTTTTGCAGCTGGTGACGTTCCTAAATAAGAAATGTTATCCTTCAGTTCTGCATGACTCAAAATGTAAAGGCTTCACAAAGCATCTTTCATTGCAATTCAAAAGATCATTTGTGAAATTAAAATAGAAACTGATTAAACAAAATTCATGCATTTCCTACGGCCAGGGAGCACACAATGCATAATAATAATATCAAATTCACCGCTATGCATGGAAATAAGATCAGAGTTTTCCACTTTCTATTCAAAGATGCACAATTGCACTTGAAAGTGATTTTTTTTTTCATAAAAAGATGAGTTATCACAATCTTTAACTACATAAAAGTCAAATTTCCCATGCTATCCCTGCAAAAAGATCTCTCAAGCCAAGGCTGAGATAAAAGGTGTGGCTCTATTTTCTTCCCCAAAATATTCCTGTTGATTTTTTAGGTGTCCACCAGCACGGTGCCCATGAAGATCTATTCGGACTTGGGGACTGAGTCAACACAAATTAACAGAGGAGTCTGCTATCCACTTCAATGGGAATTTAAGAGGCATTCAGTTTTACTCTGCAAGCTTCAGCCAGATAAGAGCAAATTCAATAACCACCGTGAAGAAACTCATCTGTACTTAAGAACTCTACTGCAATCCTTTCTTCACCGCGCAGTACTTACAGGTTGGAGGCTGAAGCCCAGATGAACTCAATGGAGGGAGCTACTAAAGGGGCGTACTGAGCTGAACGATTTCTCATCATAACCGCTAATTCTACTCATAGATTTGCAGGCACGAGGCAAAAGGGGCTCCGTACAAACGCACATCAGACTAACCAGTCAAAGCAACAAGATTGGCTTATAAAAATCTAGTTCTCAGTAACAAATATTTACCGTACTAAACTAAGGTTGGTGAAAAACACGTCGCTTGTAAGAACAGAAGATCATATTCTCTCCGCTTACTAGAATGCTCCCTGCTTCTGTATTTTAGATAGCCAGGCACAGATCTTTAAAGTTAACGAGACGCCTGCTGTTGCGTGAAATGAGAAATGCCAAAGTACATCCAAGAGCATCGGAGTCTTTTGGAGGGGCTGCTCTTACCCCCTTTAGAGTGCCACTACTCAGTCTAAGGACTAAACTGTAACATTCACGCTCAGGAGGATGGACAAAACCAGAAAATGAAGAGGAAATTTCACCATAGCTGTTTGAGACAGAAAATACAAAGCTTCTTCAGATACCTAAAGAGGTTCAATAAATGAAATTCAGACGCAGCGCACTATGCAAGGAGAGGTACTGTGATACTCTCAGGCTTAACGATACTTTAAAATAATAATCACCTGACTACCAGTCTGAGTTCTGCCCTGGAGCAAAGTCCATGAAAGAGAAGAAGGAAAAGCAGGAAATAAAAAGAGGCAACTGGTAGCATTGGTTTTACAGTAGTGCTGCCAGGGTCACAAGAGGCAAATGTCTCATAGCATTTCTGCCTTCAGAGCTTTAAAAGTAAATTGTCAAAAATCTGCTCTCAGTTACAGTTAGGTAGGGAATATTTAGCCAGGGAGAAGAATAACTAAAAGGTTTTAATGCTATCAGGAAAGGAAGAACCTAAATTTTGGATTAAAAGGCAGTAAAAATGATTTTTTTTTCTTCTCTCCTCAAAATATTCTGAGTCACAATGTAAATAAAATAGATATCTGCAGGGACAATTAAGTGGCTGCTACATACCCACAAGAAAACTTCAAAACATTTCAGTCTGAAGCTTTCAGTTTCACATTTCATCCACACGTGGAGAAATCTGGAGATACTCATACCTCACACCAATGAGGACTACAAATAGCTAAACAGTAAGGTCTGTTCGTAATTAAACCGCATTTTAATGGACCTACCAACAGCATTTCTAACAGACTTTGGATCCTCTGTGATTACTGACTGCTTCATTAGGTTTAGGACACCTTGCACACTGAAGGAAAACTGAATGGTCTTTTTAAACTCCTTCTTAAAAACAATGGTTAATTTACGAAATAAATTGTCACACCTTAGGCAGTCCTGACTGTGAAGACCACTGGAAAGTGAGAACCACCGCTTAATCCCAGTGTCTCTGCGGCAGTCCAGGTCCATTTACTTCTACACATACAACAACTAAGTAAGATGCAAGCAGCAATGGTATCACTGAGCAGGATACTGAGCAGCAGATGGAAAAAAAAAAAAAGGAAAATAAAATTGCCTCCATACACTTCCGCGTTTCCTTTAAAGGCAGTAATCCATTAACTCTCATACCTCTTCCATGCGCTCAATCAGCCGGTCCAGCTCACCAATTCTCTGGTCTTTCTCCTGGATGCTTGTTTCTGTGATCTGCATCTTCTTATTTGCCTCTTCAATGGCCTTCAGGAGCCGATTCGTTTCCTCCTTCAAATAAGAACATTTACAGTCATATGAACAAGGAATTTTTTTTTTTTTATTTTTTTTTTTGGCCATAGAGCCAGGCTAATAGCTTTTAAACAGAGCTCAACGCTTTTCACTAGGCCTGCCTGTCTGGAAGAGTGGTGACCCTAACGGTGAACTGTACAGAGCAAAAGATTTGCACTTTGAAGTGCACAGATATTTGTAAAGCATCATTAGGAAAATCTTAGAAAAACTTTTATCCATTCCTTAGATATTTGTGGTATTTGTTTTCCCTTCTGAGGATGTCGGGAACTAACAGCATCAGAAAAATATGGTGTTGCAGAAGATAGCATTTTAAACATCAAAGTTGGCCACACTTAGCTTTGTACTTTCCTCGCATATAAAACAATATGAATAGAAAGAGACCAGGGAATCAACTTTCAATCTCAGTCATTATCCATCTTCATCAGTTAGAGAAATGCAGTGACGCCCAAGGTTTTACCTGGGGACAGAGGGAAACCAGGGGACAGGAAGAGTTCTTGCTCCAGTAGCATCCAGTGAAGTTGTTCCCCCTCCCCTTCTTAAACTATCACCAAAATTGGACATTATATTTTCCATTTTTTTAAGAGAATCAGAAGCTAAAACAATTCAACTTACTCCATTTTAAATTTTGAAATCTACGTTGTCATTACTGTTTCTGTGTTTGAACACATTCTTTTCTCAGCCCTACAGCCTTTCCTGCAAGCTTGGACAGCTCAGTAACTGTGGCCTGGCAGTCACAGGCAGGATGAAGGAACACGTCAGCTCTGGCGTATTAAGTGGCTGAGAAACGACACCCCAGCGAAGCACCACTCTTACACCCTGGCTCTACCTACCAGGAGAATTTCTTTCTCAGCTTTATGTTTCTGCTCCTCTTCGCGCATTTTTTCCTCATACTGACTGTACAGTTTTCTTGTCATCTCCCTCATGACTTCAGCATTGGCTTCCTGTGACGATTCCACCTACGAAAGGAGAAAGTTGACCCATCAGTCAGTCCAGCAGTGCTGGCAGCAGGAGAAAGGGAGTTCACGTGATGTGACAATAATACTTTGAACTTCAGCTCCACCTTGTTATAAATTTGGCACTGCTGAATCAAGATTATTTACAACACTCTGCCAGCGTACAAGTCATCCAAATTTGTAGAAGTTACCGTTTCAAGCTTTACGTTGTCTGAATTTAACTAGTCATTGCTCGTGCCTCTTTACTGAGCCCTTCCAGAACAGCTTCCAAGTCCCTTGGCTTGTTTCCCCATTGGAAAGATACTGTCTGTCCCCATTCTACAGAAGCTTAGAGTAGAGATGGTCTAGACTCAACTCCTGTTTCTGAATAACCATGAACACTCAAAGCAATAATTACTTTAAGCTGGACCTTAACAACTCTTTGTGTAGGCACAAGAACGGAGGTGACCACGGAGCAAAGCGGATCAGGGAACAATCAGATTTCAAATTAATATGCTCAGGGGTGTGGAAGGGTTAATTTTTAACTGCAGGACCAGAAACTTTACTACTGCTACAGGGAGGAAGGCAGGAATAGTAAGTCAGAGGCAGGATTTCCTCCCTATGTTGGCTCCAAAGAGTGAGGGAGCCACACCCTCAGTGGTTAAAAACCAGATAGGGTATCACAGCTTAAACCCAACTACTCTGTAAACCACAACAGAAGCAAAGTGACATAGCTGGGCCAGGCTTAGTCCTCTCACTAGAGATGCTACAAATCAGACAAGGTTATAGTGACATGCTGTGGGGGCTACAAAAATGTCAGGAAGAGGAGGAATACACCGTCATCCGGGAGGCGCGTGAAGTGTTCCCTGCTGATCACTATGGTTCACACAGCTACAAAATACCTGGTTCTGACGATTAAGCTTTTGGGGGTTGGGTGGTTTTTTTTGTTCAAGGACTGAAAGTCAACACCACAAAACCTTCCACATATCAGGAGGCCTGGAAGAATAGTTATCACTCAGACAAAGCCAACAATCACAACCCAGCGTCCTTAGGATACCCTGAACTGGAATATGACCTCTGGCACCGTCTCTCATTCCTTTGCTTATGGCTTGAGCGACGAGAAGAGTGAGAACAAGCATAAAAAGGTAAATGCAGCGGGGCGTCTGTTAAAGCACTCTCAAGCAATCTCTCTAACCTCAGTTATTGTTGTGATTGTATACATAAACTGAACCTACTTAATAAGCTGCATGGCTGTGTTCTCCTCCCCGGAAAGTAACCATGGCATACTGTAGTGACTGCTTTTCACCCGTTAACCTCCAGATTCCACACCACCTCTTACAGAATTAAATCCCAAATGTCCTGGCATCTTTGAGCCACAATTTTATGTTTTACTTTCAAAGACAGCAATGAAGTATTTTATCCACTAACTGTGTAATAAAACTGCAACTTTGCTGGCAGAATTTAAACTTTTTCCTTGTTAAGGCAGCGTATGTATTCTGTAGACCCTGACGTACCTGAAGAGAAACAAATCCCTAAGCGTTCAGCTGAACGGGGACTAAACCTGCACTTCTCTGCCCTTCGAAGCGCACAAACTTTTCCCTGACTTGTTGGTGCACGTCCTTAGGATTCAAGTAAAGTCCAAACTGCTGTTTTGAAATCTTAATTGCATCAGCTTTGCTTTCTTCTTTTAATTGGTTTTTCCTTCTTTTTATTTCCTGACTAGAGCGGGTACAAAATTCAGGTGCTTTTATACCCTGTGAAGCTCCACTATGAGAGGAAACTGGAACATGAGTTGTAAGTTGAAACACTCTTACAATTAATGTTTTCTCTTCTAGCCATTCATCACTAAGTGTGAATGCAAGTCACTAGAGAGCCAAAAAGAAACATCATCTCTGACAAAATTAACCATGAATAAAGCAGCAGACACCTTAGTTTCACAGTGACAAATTCTGATACAGTACTATACCCAAATAGTCTCTTTTGAGCCATTTTAAGAGAGACACGGGATTCCAGAAGTTTTTTTGGTTGTTTTGGTTTTCTGTTTTTTAAATGAGATTACAGGAATACATTTGGCAGATGGCAGGAGAAAACAGGCAAGCTTTCTGGCATGTAAAACCTTCCAGTTTGCATTTTATTCCCCTGCATTTCTCTGACAGAAATAGCTTCATTCTCTTTCCAGGGTACTTGCCATTACAGCATGTATCTGCTGACCATACGCTCCTATGACTTAACAGATTACCTATTAAAAATTGTGCAATATCCAATAAACGAATCCAATGTCAAGAAATTCTTATACCACTGCATGGAGTTATACTATTCCTTTACTTACAACAACGGACACTGATAATATTTAGTGGTTTGAATTTTCACCGGCCAGCATCCCTGAACGGCAATCCCGTATTACGGAAGGCCTGACCGCTGCCAGCTGCGATTCTTTGTTAGTAAAACAGTATTGATTCAGAGGAACATGTCAGCTCTAGGGAATGCTGAAGGCGCGAAGAATGAAGAACCCTTTACACATAAGGCCAACAAATTCCTTTAGCATGCTGCTCATGTCCTTACTGTGCAATATTTTTAGGGGATTTTATATACCGCACCTTTAATTTCAGTAACTGATTTTCAATTTGTGCTGTTTCCAGTTGCTTCTGCTTCTCTCTCAGCTTTTCCATGGATTGTTCATGTGTATGTTTTAAATTCCTTATTTGTTCCCTTATATCAGTGTTCTCCAACGTAACATCCACTAGAGTTTTCTAGGAGAAAGAGCAAGCCACGTATTAAAAATCACACATAATTTGTTGAACTAATATAGTAAAGAGATTATGGAACAGAACTTTTAAGAGTTTCCTGATGTGTCAAGGTAGTGTGAACAGTTTTGCAAGTCTTAACATTTAAAATTATGGCTTTTGTTGTATTTAGTTTGCTAGAAGGTATTTCCATGAGGAACACTCTCAGGGAAATCGAGTCCTGGAATGCTACAAAAAAATAAAAAGAAAGGACCATGGATACATTTCAGTAAGAGTGCTACTCCCAACAATCTTCCTCTCTTCTCTCCAAGGGCCAGGCTATACATATTGAATACACTCGACTGAGGAAAACGGTGACATACAAGACAGCAGGAACGTTTAAGTTGTTCAGCTCAGGTATGTGGGGATTTGGAAGTTTTTAAAACAGAAAATTTACGTCCACCTTCTCCCTCCCCCTGCGTTTCCCAGGAATATGCAGCCTCACCAGTGTTAGCATCCAAACATGCCACTTCCATGCCTGCTACCCAGCGAAGGCAGGAGTAAGGCAGGAGATGTACCGTTTTGCACAATACAGAACAAATCACATTTTCACCTCAGATATTTCGTAGAGGCACCACTAGCAGCATTAGTCTGCTGCAGATCAGTATTGCTTTATTGTCCACTATTTTTAAACCGGTTTTTAAAAAACACAGGTGTTGGATATTTTTTTTCCTTAGTTTCCTAATTTAGATCTCCAAGATTAGATATCCTGCCTCGGATATCCAACACCGTACATTATGTGCTCGTTTAGTGTTAAAATCTGTATTTGTCATCCACATTTTATGTGTGCTCATAAATCCATGTCAGAAAAGGCAGTTGTCTGCTGGGAAACAGCTAGTAAAATGTACCTGCAAGTCTATGGATGCTGATGTCAAGGAGCTGTTCATTTCACTAAAGCTATCTAAGGCTGCGGCCTGCACTCGCACATGATTCTCTAAGGATTCCTGATGAGCATTTGTGACCTGAGCAGGAAAAAAAAAAAAAAAAAAAAAAAAAAAGTTTTATATAGAATAATGATCAAGTTTACCTATTCTTTCAAAGGGAGCGACAGAAGAGAAAGACCCCGTGGTTAATTTTCACAGTACTAGGATGCTTAAAATATACAGGCCTCAACCCATGTTCTTGGATGCTTCAAATATACAGGCCTCAAACTGTGTTCTTGCACCTCAGAAACAAACAAACAAAACTCAGAATCCCAGTATGCTAACAGAAATAAGGCACAAGTACCTACATTACTGCTGGTCTGTAATCACTGTAAAAGCTGCTCTTTTTGAAAGGACAAGAGGACACTTGGTGGATGTCTACTCAGAAAGTTTATGTACGCAGAGCGGGCAGATTGTAAAATGTTACAGAGGGAGAAGCAAAAGAATGCAAGAAATGAGGAAATCTAGAAAGGTCTGGGTGAACTGCAGAATAGCCTTCATTAGGAAGGAACTGACTAATCAGATACAGAAAGAAGCAACATCAAGAAGACTAGAGGATGAATCAGTACAAAGCAGGCAGAAGTCAGCAGAGAGCTTTGTTGTGTGAAAATTTGTCATCTTCTGTTATGTACACACATATGCGTAAAAACTGGAGAGGGGGAAATAAAAGCAGTGTAGATTATTATGAACTGTCCAACAATAAAGAGGAAAATATGTTACTAACGGAGGCCAGGCCAGCTCACATTCCTGGATGGACCAGATTTGGTTTGTGATACAAACGTAAGAACACCAGGCACTGACACAGAGAACAATCAGCGTTTAGTAACCAAGTCTACACAGATTAGGTCAGCGCAGGGAGCAGAGGCCAAGTAGTTACCGTTAACCCTATATAAACGTATGCTCATGTGAAAACAAACCAACAAACAAAAGCAGAAATGCTCTGGATGGATTAAGTTAGAAGATAAGAACTTGTGCGAAGAAGCATGCTGCCCAGGGCAGGATATTGAAAGTACAAACTTCAAACAAACTTCATGAACAAAAGGTAGTCCTGGAAATTGGTGGGAAAAAAGCATAGTGGTTCAAAGATGAAGCAAAGATTATACAAAGGATTTTATACAGGCTCCCCAAATAGCATGGAAGATGGCAGTCATGTAAAACCAAAACCAAAAACCAACCAACCAAGCAAGCATATATTGTTATGTAGAACAACACTTGTGCTTTCTTTCAGGCACTCTAAAGCATTAAAAAAGGGGGGAGGGTGTCTCATAACGTGCCATTTCTGTCAGAAGGACAGAAGTGCTCCATAAACTGCTAATTTGCTTCAGAACTAGAGATCCTGTCAGAGCTGGTCAGAACCCCTCAGTTAAGAGAGACGTTCAGGCTCACACAGGATCTCTGCCGGTCTGACAGAAGATCTGGAAGGGCAGAATATCACCACGGCTACTCAGTAATATCCGCAGCAAAGAGGACAAAACTGCATCTGAATCAGCTTTTGCCTACACGCGTACTGGGCGGGGGACTCGCCTTGGTGGCATCGTTAAGGCTATTTAACAGAGCTTACAGAAATTTTGTTTTCTCTTCCTCCTCCTCTCAAGTCAGGGGGATTTTTTTTTTTTTTTTTGAGACGAGTTGCCACAGAATAAAAGTACCAGTTTAACAGCAGGTTCTGATCTTTATACATAACACAGCATTCAGGGAACGGACCATCTCCAAGGAGAGGATGGCAAAAGGGCACAAGCCAGGGTCCCCGTCTGTTGGCATCTGAATACCTTTAATTGCCAAAGTGCCATCTGAACCAGGGCTGTGAAAATCAATGTTGAATACAAAACCCCCTGCAACTTTTCAGGGAGATTTTTTTGGCCCAAAGAACTGAGCAGTTTAGCATGAAGGACACTTCTGCAGTGCAGCAGCTTTTTTTGCTAAAGCAGCGTGTCAGAAGAGAGAGAGGTCACTGAATGACCACTGCAAGGTTCCATTCAGAACCAGAAGTTAAGTAATTTTTAGAGCTGTCGTGCACTTTAATACTAAAGAATATTGCTACTTCTTTGACTGTAGTGTTTATGCAATATAGTCAGTAAAACAGCAAAGTCTGTTGAAATGACACCCAGTAGCACGTTACTCCTAATTATTAAGTTATTTATTCAATTCACCTGGCAGCCTACTGGTGCAAACATCTCCACTAACTACCAGCGCACACAGAGAAGGCTATCCAGATCATTCTTTTATTTCCAAGAAGTAGGCAATCAGTAATTCCATATGCAACAGCACCCCTGTCCTGCTTTACCTTCCTGAAGAGAAAAACAAGGAAAGAAATAGAAGTATACATGTCACACAGAACATTGAACTGGAGAGGTTTGAGAAACTATTTCTGTTCTGCTGAAAAAAAAAAAAAATAAAGGTTTCTAGATAACACCAGGACAGTTATTCTCACATGCTTTCCCCTAAATGAATGTGTACTTACTTTGAGTTCATTTGTGAGCTGCTGTATTTTTCGTTTCATTTCATCATATTCACCGTACATTTTCTTTCTTACTTTTTCCAGAGTTGCTCTCACCTGGTGTCAGAAAAATCAAACGGCTTTTTCAAACTTCATGATGAGACTGTTTATACTAAGACATGATTGGTTTTTTTCTGTCCTTCATTGTTACTTTCAGTAACTCCCATTATTGTTCTACCTTTTCATCAACAGCAATTTATTCTTAAGAACAAACAAAAACTCGTCTCTTGTCTACACAGGGGTGATAGGAATAAACATCTCTGAGTAATTCTAAATGTCTCTGTACACACCTAAACACTTGTAAATTATTAATTTAAATAATGAATTTCAATTACATGATCCATAGCACATTCTAACCTGATTACTAAAGAAATTAAAATTAATTTGAGCATATAATGTTTTCTTTCTGAAAAAAAAGCACCCACACACGGATTTAATACACCTGCATACTTGTTGAAGTGGTTAATTAGTTTTCCCTGGGTAGCCTTTGAAGAAAAATCCTTTAATTTCAGACCTCTAGGCTTGTATCTAGCTGAACAATATATTAGCATAAATGTACCAATGTAATTCCAAATCTGAAGAACAGAGTGCTCAATTTGATTTTATGTAAGAACTACGGATGTAAATTATACCTCGCCTTTCTGAAAAAAAGGAAAGAGAAAAAAAAGCAGGAGCACTCTGGAAGCCAGCGTGGGTTTACATGCCATTGCCATCACGCACAGAACCAACCTTCTCAAGAGCAGGGACTGTAAACACCAGTTTGATGTTTGCTACAGTCTGCCTTCCACCTGTGTAAACCAAACTCTTTTTTTTTTTTCCCTCACCTCTGTGACACACAGACTGGTTGGAGATAATGTAGGGCAGCGAGTTTACCTCTCCTCTGCGCAGGCTTGGAGAAGGAGCGAGGGAAAAACATGCACAGGGCCTCATCCACCCCATTAGCCAGCAGCTCTGCAGAAAACCCGCCCCCTCCCAGAAAGGGGGGCCCCTGGACCCCGAATCCACGCAGGGAGCGGGCGCAGGCTGACGGGGGAACTGTCAGCTCTGGCACGGCCCATCATTCTTGGTCCGCTTAGGTCAGCGTACACGTAGCACAAGCAGAGGGCTCTTGTTTAACACCCTACAGCACATCTCTTCCCATGTCTTTCCCTCTTTTCCCGAGAGGATCGGCACCCTGAACACACGTGCAAGACGTGCTGTTCACCTGGCAAATGAGGGGCTCACTGCCAAAGCCTGAGAGCCAAGGACTGACACCAAAGAGATGCTGAGTTTCAAGCACAGAAATCAGCAGCATCAGAAGTGGGTTGTTTTTTTTTTCCTTTGGGGAGAGCTTCTGGTAATTACGACAAATGAGCATGCACAGAAAGTAGTACAAAGTCATCCTTACCAGGCTGACTATTTTAAGGCTGCCCCAAAATACAGTGATTTTACTATGTCACCTCATTTGGGAGCCTTTTCAAAGCTGGGGGTGTGGGGACAGGGGAAGCAGAGGCAGAGAGTTCATCCTTTCACGTGTCTGCTTACATAGTTTCTTCTAGACCACACTGGAAATTACGCAGGCTTCAGGACAGGAGCCCCAGGATCTGTTTGGCAGTTGCTTGCCCAGCTGCAGCCCCATCAGCAAGCAATAACAAGTACCTCCTGGCACGGAGGCCATGAGCCCGGACTGCGCAGTTCCCAGGGATACAGCATGCTTTTTTCCCAACCTGAACGCTAACTAGGCAAGCCTTTCTCTTCAGAGTAGGTTCCCAATTCCAACTCAGGTGTTGGGCCAGACAGCGGTCATCCCGTATACACTCACAGCTCAACACGAATACATGGAAAGGATATTTAACAAATTTTGAAGCTGAAAGCATAACTCACTTCTTTAATGTAATTCATCTCCTCTTTCAGCTGATCGGCTGACCAGCCGTAAACCACCATTTCTCTCTTATGGTTGTTGTCCGTTCGGTGCACAACGCCATACACCATCCCATGAGAGAGCTTCCCTGGAGACATGCCATTTGGTACATGGTACAGCTCCTGAAAAGCAAAAAAAATTAAAAAGTTATGTTTAAATCAGTACTAGAAGAAAAAAACCAACCAAACAAACAAAATTACAGTAACATAGTGCCAGAGGAGACAGCCAACTATTATGAAAGCACAACAGTACCTAAGAAACTAGTTTCCAAATGTTTTGGCGCCAAACTGTCAACCTTCATGTTTTTGGGAAGGTCAATGACCAATTTATAATTGATAGAGATGATTCAAGGCCACAGCTTGAATACCGTGTGCAGTTTTGGGCCCCTCTGTACAAGGATGCTGAGCATGCCCAAGGAAGAACAATGAAGCTGGTGAGGGGTCTGGAGCACCAGTCTGATGAGGAGCGGCTGAGGGAACTGGGGTTGTTCAGTCTGGAGAAGAGGAGGCTGAGGGGAGACCTCATCGATCTCTACAACTGCCTGACGCTGGAGGGAGAGGGGTGTTGGTCTCTTCTCTGAAGTAACAGGTGATAGGACAAGAGGAAACAGCCTCAAATTGCAGCAGGGGAGGTTTAGATTGGATATCAGGAAACATTTTGTCACTGAACGGGTTATCAAGCACTGGAACAGGCTGCCCAGGGCAGTGGTGGAGTCACCATCCCAGGAGGTGTTTAAAAGACACAGAGATGTGGCATTTAGGGATGTGGTTTAGCGGTGGAGTTGGCAGTGTTATGGTTGGACTCAATGATCTTAAAGGTCTTTACCAACTTCCGTGATTTCATGATTCTAGACAGATGCCTAATTTCCACTGGCTTCAGAAGTGATATAGGTACAGCTAGAAACAACAGGTTGGATTTCTGCAAGGAGAGGCAGGGGCATGTGAGAGAAGAAGTCATCCTGGCTTATTTTGATTCTCCAACATACGTTACTTTTCTGATTTCTTCCAGAGCATTGCCAGCTCTCACTGTTCCCTTTAAACTCTTCCAAGCACAGAACTGCCCCTCAGCCCCCAAACTCCCTGCTGCAGGAAATATAAAAATCCACAAGTTTAACACAAAATTTTAGAAAGTTATCAGAAGAAACTGAAATGAAAGGCAAGGCTCCTTACACAAGGCTCAGAAAATATCAATTTATCTTGGAGATAAACAGAGTAGAATGTCAGTTTGCATTTAGAGCCCTTACCTAAGGGCCTCCAAAGCAATCGAACGTTCACTTCAGGGCTGCATTTCTCTTACAGAAGTTGTAGACTTGACATCATAAGAGCCAAAGCAAAGCTGTGAAGCAGCATTCATGTGGGTGTTCCAGTGTTATTAACTATTGTTGGAGGATAAAACTTGGAAATCGGATCTTGATAGGTAAATCAAAAAGCTGTTTTAAAGTGCCTACATTTGTTATTTCAATGATCTGCAGAAATTTGTACAACGTAAGAATTTTACGTCTGTCTTTAAGGCACTCTTTGCAACAGACTCCTCTTATTCATCCTCGCTGAGTAAGAAAAGTCATCACACAAACAGAAGGAACCGGTTCCCTCAGTGTGTAAATAAACATCTGCAAGGTGAGATGTAACACTTGACCCGACTACTCACCTGGCCTCCCCTCTAACCGACCCGGAGAAACGGCCCTCTGCAGCCACCGTCTGAGATCAGTCAGTCTCCAGGGCTCATTTCTCTTCTTGATTACAAAAAGTTTAAGCAACGGGCTTAGACATCTACATTACAGCTTTTTAAAAAGAAGGGGGAAAATATTCTTCTCTGACTTGGAATATTTGCCAACTAGCAACCTAAAATCAGTGATTATTTCTGAACAGAAAGTTAGAAAGAGATCACCTTGGAAACACACCTGTCACTGCTTAGCTCTGCACGTTGTCCTTTAAAGGGCGGTGCTGGGGACGAGTCAGGTACAGGTAATTTTACTGAGTGTTCTTTCCCACACTAGCTATCCCAGGATGTGGGTGAATTTGAGAATATCCACTGCATCGACCTTAGGATGTGTTTGGTTTTGGTTTGTTGTTCAGTAATTACACTGTATGAAACCCAAGAAACTTTGAGATTCTTTACTAAATTAAGAGTCCAAGCAGCGTCTCAATATCTCCCTGACACCAAACAGAAACGGGAAGAGATGAAGCTCAGCATCTGGCGCCCATCCGCAGCAGCACTCCAGGGAGTCTCCGGTCCTCACCATGACACACGGTGACGATAGCGTCTGCAGTCTAAGGCAGCAGCACTTTTGGTTTTTAGCAGCCAAATTAACACAACTACGGTGGCAATGCACAAATAAATACTTCTTCGGGTAAGAGGAAAATGAACAGAAAACCTACTGGCATTAGGAAGAACAGGTAAAGACAGCCATTTGTTTTACATTGCGTCCCTCCTGCATGGCAACGACAGATTTTCTCAACGTTGTAAATCCTACCCATTTTCCTTCACCATGTCATCAATAGCTTAACCATTTTGCTGAAACTCTGGGTGTGTGTGTGCAGGGCTGCGAGGGGAACCGTCACGGAGCAGACACCTGATAAAGAACGTTTTGGGCAAAGAACACCAAAGCTGTAAGCCATCATTTCAAACAAAAGCTCAATAGGCAACCAGCCCTACCTATACCTGGTATCATTTTGACATTGAAAACATTCTAGGTAAAGCTTCATATCCTGATAATCAGAAGTTTCATAACTATGTATTACTGGGGGTTCTGCTTTGCTGTTTGGATGCGTACAAACAAAAACTCCACACCCGATTTTTTGAGAGTAGAGAAAATAGAGAAACTAAACGGGGACGTGACTCCAAGCCTGCTTGTGTGTGTTTGCTTCCAGGGTGGTACAGTTCCTTTTGATAAAGTTTCATCGCAGCCTCTCCCCTGCATCTGGATAAAGGGATTACACACAAGTCTCCATCTTCCTGATAACCAGATGAATAATCACTTGGATTGTTTGGAGGTTACCAAGGCGCCAGACGCTGAATTCACAAATCCATACCCTTTACCCATGATCATTCATTTTTTATGAGGCGAACAGCTGAATACCGGCAACTACCAAGATCCTTTGTGCCTCCCAGACATTAGCAGAATTGTTTAAAGTGCTGTTTGCAGAGTTCTGCATGAAAATTATGAGAGAGTTCCTTATTTTAGAATATTATAAACTCATTCCTAAGCAATGGTGTGAAGGATTTTTCTTTCTGCTCTAAGAAAGACCTACAAATTCAGACCAATGGGTTTGCAATGGAGAATCCCCCATGGCACTTAGCTATTTTCACAGTCAAACCACCTTACATTTCCATCCTAACGGGAAGCACGGGCAGGACTGCGTACGCACAAAGCTGGACTGGTTACACCTCTCCTGCAACAATGCTAAACTTGCCTGTTGTCTGTCTTTGCACAAGCCTTTGCCGCTCCTCTGTCAGAAGATGAAACAAATCTGCATCATCTATTGAGCGTTCCCGTTCTACTATGCGCTACTTAAAATATAGGATATTGCTTTTACTCCCTCCTTACTCCTCCTTCATATCGCAACCCCCAGGCGAGCACCGGGTAACACTTCAGCACGGTTCCTGCTTGATCTGAAGCTGTGTGAACCCACAGCGATACAAATAACCGCTCTCGTGTTTCTTTCATCTTTTTCCTTGCTGTTCTATTCCAGCTACGCTTACCTTGTACTCCACCTTTCCTCTGGTTGGTAACTCAATTTCCCCTCGCTAACCCCTTGTTTCAAGGTTCAGCACCTGCCCTGCCAAAAGCGGCTCGCCTGATGCAGCCCGCGCTTAGAGGACGGGTAACAGCCAGAAAACTTTGCTCAGGGAGGGCTGAGAGGTGGATGGGTTGCTTTGCTTGTTGACTATTTTTTTTTAAAACACCTTTTCCTCTAAAGGAGGCCTTGCTGAATTCCACAGAACTGCTCACTAAGTACACACTGAGTACACATTCTGCCAGTTCGTCTCCTCTCTCCAGCTACTTCCACCCACCTCTGTTTATTTTTCTCCCTTCAGCGTTCTTTTCCTTTTCTGCTTGTCCTCTGTCACGCCCTCTCTCTCCCATGTTTCCTCTTCTACAAATCCTGGATTTTCCACATCCCCAAGGACCACAGAATGTTTTTTAAGTCAAATGCTTTTCATTGTTTTCTCAGAGCTCAGATATTTTTCTGAGAAGGTCCCCACCCATCTCCACACTGATCTGCAGGGAGGCATCTCAGTGATGATAACAGAGTATGTCAATACAAGCAAGTAAATACTGTAAAGGTAACCAGAAAAGTGCTTGAAGATGGGAGACTTTGTTAGATTAGTTAACCCTTGCTGCTTAGGGTCAAAATACCAGCCAGCTCCAGCGTACAGGGAAGCTCTTGCTCCCCACCAGCCTGTGCACTTGCTGCGCTGGAACAAGCGCGGTTGTTGCCCCAAATTATGCTCAAAATCCCTTCTAACGTGAGCTGCTGATCTGAAAAGGCAGACTTAGCTTAAGCAGTCTGTGAATCTTTCCTCGTGCCTGCAGCCAGTTATAGGGCAGGCAGTCCAAGGTAGCAGCAGGAAGGCGGCACGCTGAGGTACGCGACGGCAGGAGCGCGCTCCCTGTGTTGCAGCAGGTCGTGTTGCAGGTGGCGTGACCATGCAGCGGGTTCTAAAGAAACGCCGACTGCGCGCACCTTATTAATACATATTTAAAACAGAAGCCTACACCCCAGGGTTGCGAAAGTCTTGGTAATTGCCATGCATCCTGTTTATGTGTCCGTCCGAGGAGGTGGCACAAGCAGCGTGAGACAGGGGCAGCCAAGACGCTACAAAAACAAACCCTCAGTGTGAGCTGTTGGCTGCTTTTTCTATTGCATTATGTGAATCACACCCAGGGTGATTTGCCTCCTCATCTATCTCCATCAGTATTTGAAATAAAAGTCAGGTATCTGAAATAAATATCAGATCCTGCATACTTTCTCCCTGCCCCAAACTGGAAGCAGGAGCACAGAAGAGGTATCTCATTTTGAGGAAAAAGGACGTCTCATGTAACGATTAGCACAACTCTGGGTTTAGAACTCATACGGTCTTAAAATCTTTCTACATCACGATTCTCTGTTTACCTACACCACCTAAAAACTCTTCTTTTAACCAGACCTATATCAGTTAAGTGAGGCTTTATCTTTTCCCCAGCTACCACATTCCAGAGGTTTCTGAAATACCCAGTTATCTTTGGCTTGTTCGCTAGTTACACAAGGACGGAGAACGTTCACAAGGTTACTTCAGTTACATATTGTCTGTTTGGTAAAACGCCAGGTTCATAATCCTGAGCTCACCAAGGGAAGTTAACTGTGCTCTGACAAAAGGTAGCTGTGGTTTTATGTTTCTTCGTATTCCTCTACAGCCCATGAAATTCATGTTTACATAAACAGTATTAAAATAGGGAAAACGTGCCAAGATACAGACATGAGTGTTCTGAAATTCATGACGCTAAATAGAGAAGCATTGTTTAACACATTCCAACTTTTAAGCTCCTGGAAATGCAGAGTTTAGGTGTCCATCTCAAAAAACCAGAAGTGACAGCCATGACACAAAGTCATGTTTGATCATGGAAATCCATACACAGAACAGTAGGAAAATAAGACACAACAAACACAGCAGTATTTGACAGAAGTCAGTAGAATCCTTTCTGTAGTCCTGGTTTTAATGAAGGTGCCGCTTAATTAGTAATTAGTTCCTGCTTAGGAAGCGAAGAGTTTCACCTTTTGGTTGCGATGCTTTAAAAACCTAAGAAAATTAAGGAGTCTGAGGATATACACAGCCAAAGCATCAAGCAGAGTTTAAGACTAAATACCACTCAAACTCTGCTGAAAGCCACAAAGACAGGAAAGCGACACAAATTTTGAGAGCGTTATCTCATGTTCGTTCTTTTGTCCATGTGTCCCAACGCAAGAGAAAAATCTGTCTGTACATATCTCCATGTTCTGCCCTCAAACGCCTAGCTGCAGCTTCCAGTGACGCTTCCAAGTTTAGCCATGACAGTGAAGAAAGGGACTGAGGGCTAAAAATAAGCCCGATCTCAAGCAGGGACAACGCGATTGCCTGGTGGCCCTTTATTACGCAAGACAAGGCCGGCTTTAGGACAGGCAGATTTTGCATACAATCCGACGAGCACAGTGCTCCTTTGTGCTTCGTGGCGCAGTAAACAGCCTCGCAGGACTGACATCCATTGTCCGGCACCAGCAGAAGCAATGGAACAAAGTCAGGCTCGTTGCGGATCCGCTCCTCTTAAAGCCCTAACAATTCAGAGATATCTAGCTTTTCGCTCGTAAAAAGCAACCCAACCAGCCTCTGCTTGTGACTTCAGTTCCCATCTACGCTCCTTTCAAGGTGCTGTGGCCTACATACAAATATATAAAAATCCAACCTGACGCACTGGAGCACAAGCTCACAGCCCCCTTTCCGTTTTCAAGATCATCTCCTGCCCGTGTCCCATCTGCCAGCCTTCCACGGGAGACAGGGAGAGGCCTTCGCGCTCCAGTCACGCCCACAGCAATTCCGTTCCAGCAAGGCTGCCCAGCTCCATCACTCTGTTTTAATCTCCTAGACTGATTCCTTTTGATTTCATGGATGTATAGCAATGAAAAAGTCAATCTAGAAACTTAACACACTGATACAGATTTAATGAAATACAGCTCGCGTTTTCCGTAAGGTAAGGAAAAAGGCTAAGCAAACAGCTAACGTAACAATAAAGGGTGGATTCTGATCTGACACCAAGCTCCAGAACTTGGGAGGACCACCGCTCGCAAGAGCTCCCGCGCAGTTCACGAGCCGATTGTGTGACTGAAACGTCTCTCAGCGGCCCCAGAATGGTACAGAAAAGCGACGAGCAGTCAGCCAGCCATCACCATGTCGCATCGGGCAGCTCAAAATCACCTCTCTCTAATGAAAGCGCTGAAGGGGTGACTAGCACCAGAAGTCACGCCGTGGGATATTTATAGTTTCCTGGCACTCGCTTTGGCACAGCGAGGTCTCCGCTCTCCTCGCTCCGCGGCGGCGGGCAGAGCAGGGAAGAGCCTGTCTCCCTTCTCCTGCCCAGCCAGGAGAGCGCCGGGCAGCCAGGCACGCCAGCAAAACCCGTCCAGTCCCACCCGTCACCCCTGCACTTCGTTGCCATCAGTCACACCAAGATATTTTAAATACCAAAAGCGTCTTCCATGTTCCCATCTTCTTTTACTCAGCACTTAAGGGCAGCACTCCAGACTCCAACAAGAGACCTGCTGTTGAAGTCGATTCTCGGTGAAGCTGTGTTTTGGTTTTTTTTACCTTAAACTGTACAGTGCACGGCAGAAAAGGGAGCAGTTCCCTCATTTCTCGCTGTTCTCTCTGTTTCCAAGAAGGGGGCACAGTTCTCAGAGCGTGAGGATTACCCAGCATTTGTAAAACCTGTAATTCTCGCGGCGCTTTCAGCAGTTTCGCTGACACTGAGTCAGCTGAACACGGGCGGATCAGCAGAGCAACCTGATCGCTGGTTTTAGGACATACTTTTTTAAAAAAAAAGCTTAAATTTTCCAGCAAGATACAAGTATCACAGCGTGACTGATCAAGAGCCCTGTGTGTGCTACAAGTTACTGTACCACCAATTAAATACAGAAAGCAACACATTACATAGGCAATACAAACCTACAGGTAATTACTGTCCTGGTTTAGAGACTGGAGGAAAAAACTCTTTGTGATCAGTGATTTTTTTTGTAGCTTCTTCCATACGCTATGACTATACAATATGTAGGGCTATTTTTTTAATTACACAAAGACCACGAACCACAAGTAGATGGCACAATTATTCTGTGTTTTTTAATTGATAAGATCCCATCTAGCTCTGAAGGCTGTATCTATGCTTTCTGAAAGTCTTTAAAATGAGAAAGTTTAGAAAACATTCTCAGGACATACAATAATTAAATTACATGCCATTTTTTTGGTCTCGACTAAAAAGGACCCATCTCTTAAAAGTCACGGTGCAATATACTGGAGCGTCAGACGACCCCAATAACATTTTTATTACCTTTCATATCCTCTCCTCGACATTCTCTGACACAAAACCCCCTCGCCTTTACTGGTGTTATGGGGGAAATACAGCTCTCATTAAATCCAAGGTTCCACAGAGAAAAAAACCCGTCACATCGGGAAGTCACTACGAATTCTCCAAGCCCTCATCGTTCACTGCTTCTGCCTTATTATTACACCACTCAGCACAGCGAGGCAAGTCAGCCACGAGTCAGTGCCCATCCTCTCCAAAACCAAACCCGCACAACCCTTCCAGTCTGAGGGTTCCTGCCATCAGACCCAAGCTGACCGAGACCAACGGAGTCCGCGGCGGGGGAAATACTCTTCAGCACTACAACTAAACGCAGCTGTGCAAAACAAATTATCACTATTTAATGGTGGCCTCGATTCATTTTGCGTTAAGGCCTCTCTCATCCACCCCGTAAGTACCATCTGTCCATCCTCAAGGACCTACGGCTCTGCACGAGCAGCGTGTGAACAGCTGAGCACAAGATTCCAGCACAAGAAATACCGGAGCTTTATCTCGAGCATTTTACTTTGCGTTTACTTTTATTGCTTTAAAATGTTTGTCTTTCTGAGTCACTTTACTGTTACTTTTGCTCCTGAGAACCACTGAGAAACTATTTCAAATAAATCCTACTACTGTACTTTTGCTTCCTAGTTCAGACACTGGGTCTGGTCAACTCAGCCAACTTCTTGTTTGGTTTTGGTTTGCCAAAGTGTAACTGTGATGAAGCTGCGGAGCCTGTCCAGCTTCCCTTTTTAGTCTCCATCCTTAAGACAAATTAAACACAATCTATTGCTCTGAAACAGCTCTTAAAAAACAAGCTCAGCACTAAAGCAGCTGTAAGATTGTGTGTGCGTGTGTGCATGCCATTCCTTTGTGCAAGCAAACTGCCCTTCTGAACCCTTCCATGCACATGACCTTCACATCACTTTCACTTCAGAACAATCTTGAATTCTTTATTTTGTATTTCCTCTTAGCACATCACCCGTTACCAAAATTAGCTGACACAGCAAAGCACCCAAGTCCCAGGCAGGTTGGCTCCTGAGACAGTAAAGCTCAAAACTTCACTGTTAAGCCTACAGAAAACACAAAATCCCCTCATGTGAGGATCTGGCTCCTGTTTAATGCAAGACCCTGCTCTGCACAGCAGTTTCCTACTCTTTCTAAACATTAAACACTCAAGTCTTGAAGGCACATCAGCACAGATCACCTACGGTCTCTGTGCTGCTCCTCTGCCGCTGTCCTGTCTCACACCCCTCGGCTCCAAGGCGCGGCTGCCCTGCTCAGCCTCCACACGCTCTGCACTCTTCCGGGGTCACTGGGCTTGCGACTCTAACGGCAGCAATATTTACTCCTTGTTTATAAGGAATTCAACTTTGGTTCTTAAAACTTACGGTTTTCTTTCTTTCGGGTTCCTTTGCTCCCTGCTCAGGCTGCGAGACTTCATCAGGTGGCACCGTTAAGCGTAACCTACAGACATTCATCTGAAAGAAAAACAAAGGCTTGCTTTTAGATTTTAGTGTTACAACAAAGCAGTAAGTTACTTTACAGAATGAACATTCAAGTTTTAATTTAGTATTTTCTACCTTCTGCCACATAGTTGACACAAGATTATTTTTCAAAAGTAGGAGAGGTTTTTAGCTGGCAAGAAATAATTCAAGGGCATCCCCATAATTACATACCTGACATAGCAAAAATGCATTTCAATCAACAACATGTTCTTACGTACTCATAAATGACATTGAGAGCCGAGATAAAAGAACAACGACCACAATTTTCTGGTTTCTGTTTTGTTTACATACTTTAGATCTCCAAAAGGGATTATTTAGAAGCAAGAAGTGTATTCTGGAGTGAATGCCTCTCTTCTGTTCAGTATATATCGCGGTGTTTGATCCAAGGATACCTCAGTACTGCAATTCCACTGACTGTGAACAGGAGTATTACCGAAACCTGACACACACACGTTGTTTGTAAAAAGTAAGCTTCAAAATGCTTAAAAAAAAAAAAGTTTAAGAGGTATTGTTTCCTCTCTGCTTTCAGAAAAGCCATTCTCTTGCTGAGGAAAGGCCAACAGGGCTGACACCATTCTGGCTCCAGTTGCAGTTTGCCTTGCTTTGGGCTGAGAGATGCTTTTAAAGCCACACATTTCATACAGGACACCTGGTCAAGACTTTCAGTCTTCATGAGACATTTTTGTGGAAAACGACTGCAAGAACTAAGCAGAGCGTAGCAAATGATGAAAGGAGAAACTGGTCTGTCCAAATGTGAAGCTGCACCATACCTCCCTGTGAAATCCCAGCTGCCTGTTGACAACAAACAGGGCTCTTAAAGCTCTTCCTCAAAATGGCTAAGACACCTCTTTCACAATTACTGAGGGCCATCACCACTGTTCTACAGCCCAGCGTCTCATCTGACCTAGATCTCTCTAATTTCACCTCCTAGCTACTTACCTCCAGCCACGCTGAACATTTACCTTCCCTCTGAGGTACTCCTTGCCATGGCACTTGCCCAAGCTCACGGCTCATGTCTTGGTCGTTACCGTTTGCACTTCTTTTTGCCTTAAATATGGCAACCCTGTTCTGCTCACAGGCACTCAGAGCACAGCAGCAAAGCCCTTTTCACAGACCCCAAATGTTACCTCTCTATAATTCACTTCTTCCAGCTGTCTCTCGTAGCAGTTACGCTAACTTGACTTCACTTTCAGCACAACCTCCTCAGAGCACCGCTGCTCAGCATCACCACAGGGATTCCCGTTTTCCCTGCTTCCTTTTTCAACTTGTCAAACAAAGCCTTAACTTATTCTTCTTCCCAAGCAAAAGCAATGGGAAGAACTACCTGCAAATATCTGCTGCAACTTGACTGTTTTTCTTCCAGCCTTTCTTTAAACCCATTGAAATGACAAACCAACAGCGTCTAGACTACTGGTATGCTGTCAACCGTATTTCAAAGTGCGACTCCATACTGCCTTCCATCTTCCTCCCTCAGTCTGGTCTTCCAGGTCTGCAAGGCCTTCTGCCAAGAAGGAACAGTGTCCTGAGTTACACACAGAGTTCCTATAAATTCTGTGAGCTCTGTATTATAAAGAAGAAGGAAAGAAAGACAAAAAAAAATAGTCTATAAGAAGATCAAGGTGAAATAAAACCTACTCTTTAGACACATCTGTGGAGGCTACTGTTTGTGCAGTGGGCTCCTCACCGTTAATTCATCATTCAGCTGCACACTAGCAAATCTAGAACAAGAAGCCACAGAGAAAGTGACATAACCCCCCCAAAAGTTCGTACAAAAGCAGGTTATGCTTTCATATTTGCTAAAGAATTCTGAAACAATGGAATGCATTTCAAAATGATGAATCCTTGCACATTGGCTTTTGACACCGAATTCGTAAGGGAATTAACTGACACCACCTTCTCTCACCTACTGCATTTCCATTTCCCCCTGCTCTTTCTTCCCACGGCTCTTTCCTCCTGAAACACGCCTGTTTACGACAAGGAGGGAAACAGGAGTCTGGCATTCCTCCACGGCGGCAAACAAAGCAAGGGCCCGGCCCATAAACAGGAAAGAGAACCGCGTTTGTGCTGGGCGTGCAGGAAGCCATCGACAAGGCCAGCTTCTTCATACGGCCACTTCGAATGAAGGAAAACCGGACTACAAGGAACGAGGGGATTGCTAGGAGAAAACACGAAAAATACTCAAATAGAGACAGATAGCGACTGGCAACTCAAAGTCAGGAGACGCGGAGTTGCGTTCTGATTCTCTGAAGCTGGCAAATGCCTTGCCTGTTAGTCAGTGTGGGGCTAATTATAGCCAACGTACTTTAGAGTGCAGTGATTGTAAATACGTAATTATCTCCGCACCTGTACGCCCGTGGGTGAATCATGACCGCCTGTCACGTTAAGCAATGGATGTGTTACAGGGTCACTGTGGGGGAAACCACAGAAGCCCGGTACGATGGCAGTCAAATCGTAACAGCCAGGCTGGAAATATGAATTAGTGACAGTAATTTGTTGAGACTAAAACCACTGCACAATCAAAGGGTTGTCATGTAAACTTTTTCTTGCCCTTTCTTTTTCAGACTGCCTTCTCTGTTACCCTCCAAATCACTTTTTCTGCCATCCCACTTCCTCATTTCCACACTAGCTCCTTACTTTCAAAACATCTCAAATCAGTATCATATTTTTGGCAGTATTTCTGACACAAAAAGGAAGTTTTCACGCTGTACTTTGCAGCCCGTTGCACGCAGATCTGAACAGAGGGTGCCATCGGCAGCCAGCTCAGGATTTCAGCCCCGAAGCCACGGCCGGGGAGGCTCGTACAGCAGCGGCACAGTACCACCCAGTTCCTCGCTGGGACGAACTCACGCGGGCTGTGCTCTTGCTATGGTTTGTAACAGGAGGAACTTCCTCAGCATCCCTGGGGAAAGAGCGGCAAACGCATAAAGCGGCCATTCGCTCCTGCTCCTGCCGGGCCGCAGACGACGCGCTCTACCGCAGGACAGGCCTACAGACCAAACCCTTAAAATTCAAGAACACTGTAGAGATTGGAAGGGAAAAACAGGCACTGCTTTTGCCCCTGATCTCCAGCAGCAATTGTGAACGTTCCTGCCACGCAGTGCTTCCTGAAGAAACAACGCTCCGCACCGCTCGTCGGCAAGCTGACTCGACTGAATGAATGGGCAGCAAAACGCTGCTGCAGGGATGCCTTAACATGGAAGAGAAATCCGAACAGGAAGAGCCTCCACTCCGTGCCAAACAGCGGCAGAAAAATGTGCGACTGAGGAAGAAGGAGCGATTTCCAGAAACAAATTGGGTTATGCAGAGAGAAAGCAGGGAGGGGGATGAAGGAGAACTCCCCTGGCAGGGAACGGGCTCTGATAAGAGTTCTCCAACCGCTGCCTGACAGACAGAAAAAGTGAGGAAAAACAGGGAGAGACACGGCTTCCACCCTACCTTTATGTCATTGACACTGAAACTCTGTGAGAGTAACTCTCAAAAAGAAATACTGGGCAGAAGCCCCACCAGGCACCAGGATTTCCAGACAATGAGATCTGGGGTTGATTTGCAGCGTCTGTATCTTTGGCAAGCCAACAATGTAAGTCATCTTAACTGCGCCAACATTTTATGTTTGCTCCTGGTTTTTTGACACCAACAAGCCAAGAGGAGTATTTCCAAAGCTCATCTGACATCATCTGTGATGGACAGGAAAACAAAGACTGACAGCTTCGGCCTGGCACAACACCGGACAGGAAAAGTTCGCTGCGTACAATGGGAACCGAGAGGTGAAGCCATGCGGTTTTACCAAAATTCCAAGAGGCGAGCGGGACAGCACAGATGGGAGCTACTGCAGTACAGCAGTTCAGAAAAAAGCCAATCTGAGTGAGTTGAAAATGTGAAGAATTCATGGCCCAGATCCACAATCCACAGTCGTATTTACCATCCTACTCGGATCACTAGGGTGCAATTTAACACAAACAGACGACAGATTCAGCTCGAGCAACGTCCTCTGCCTCTTCTCCCCCCTTCTGGAAAGAAAGCACCCAGAAAGGCACTGATCATCGTTAACTGTGTACTGAAACAATTACAGAGCTAGCATTAAAATAACAGGCAATGTTTTATAGAATAACCAAAGTTACCAGTACAGCAACAGAAAAATACAAGCTGTCCTACCAGTCCACTCCAAGACTTTCACAGTGCCCCCAGAGGGAAGATGTGGTTCAGTATTGATCTAGCTTCAAATCAACGCTGGAGTGAACGTCACCAGAATTTAATATTGTTGATCTTTCTAATGGCTGACAAGGGAACGGTTTGGAGATAACACGTTCGTTGAGTAACTTTCTGCTAATGGGCAAAAATCACTCCCTTTGCCTAAGACCCAGTGTCAGTTTTAGACTTTCGAAGGTGAAAGCAGAAAAAGGGAGGATGTTTAATTTCAGCCAGTCCTAAAAAGCGAAGCAGAAAGTACTTTCTTTGGTCATTTATCTGTTGACGAGCCTGCTCCCTTTATGAAATCTCTGCTATGAGATTCCCCACACGATTAAAGGGCACTTTTCCTGTGACCACAGGCACACAGGAATGTGGCAGGCAGCTTTCATTTATCCAGCGGTTCTTCTAACTGTCTTCTTTCTTTTGGCAACTCATGGTAAGGGAGTCACATTTCACCAAAAAAAAAAAAAGAACAGCAGTTTCCCGGTGGGTTTTATTTGCTAATTAGTTTTTTACCAGTTCCCTTAAGAGAACGTATCAAATCCAGTTCATTTTGTATTGTCCTTGGCAAATATATCATAGGGACGAGAAGAAAATTATCACTTAAACACAAATTCTCTTAGCTTTAACTTCTTCAAGAAATACTAAGACAGGGAAGCTCAGTGGGAACACAGAGGACATGTAGGGAACATCACTATGATTTCCAAGTCACCTTAATTTTTTCCACATACGTAAGCAATTTAATTTTTTTTAGGGACAGGGTTTTTTTTTCTGACCCTCACGTTGTCACATAAAACACGGCAACGCGACATTCTTCCTTCTTTCGATTCTGAATCCATACTTTTGGAGTGTCAAAACCATCACCAAACGCTGAAGAAGCATCGCGACGGCGCGATCGCGCTTCTTCGCCAGGACCAGATTTATTTCTCCGCAGGCGGGACGTGCGCTCCCCGGGACAGCGGTGAGGGTCCGGCGGCGAAGAGGGGCCACTGAAAGGCGGGTGACTGCGGGGACCCTCCTGCCCCGCCTGCCAGGGTTGCAACGACTTTGTAGAAGCATTTCCCAACACCGTTATTATTTATCTCGTTTAGGAAAATAAAAAAATAAAATAAAAAATAAAAAACATCCATAAACCGCGTTTCTCTGCTGGAGGAAGCGATTCTAAAAGTAAATGACGGTTGCCCCCTAAATCACTGCGATGAGTTTCCGCGAGGGCAAGTTCTCAGCTGTGGGCACCGAGGCGCGTTTCGGGGAGGGGGTTTCGG
>WHYT01016659.1:6164-47793 GCA_009806455.1 Tetrax tetrax | reverse complement strand
AGGGATTACGGAGCCAGCCGCTAATATTGAGTCATACCTGGTACCCCCCGGTAGGAAAAAGGAAGCTCCAGAGAAGATGTTGCAGCAATATTATTTTTGGATGAAGGCAGGGTAAACAGATTTGGGGTCTTCAGTTTGGACAAAAGTGGTGGGGAGTGGGCAGCAGAGGCGTAGAAGATCGTGACTGGAATGCAGAAGTGAGTGGGGAATGGTTATTCATTATTTCCTGCCCTTGGGAATGATGGATATGAGGTAAACCAGGCACCGCATTTATGTGCGAAATTAAATTATGGCAGAGGATACTCTGATTATGAAAAGTAAAAATGCTCGCAAAAAGCCGCTGGATAAACTCATAGAAAACAAGCGATGAGGGCTATAAAACATGAAGATACGTCTACAGCTACTGACTGAGGAGGTCCTTGAATTGTGGGATTGCTTAGCTTCAGCTTGTCCCTGTTTGCCAGGACCCGTGGCCTTACCTCCTGGTTCTGCTGCAGCCTGAAGTAGATTTGCTGCAGTTCACAGCTCTTTTGGGTCACAGGACGCCGGAGGGAGCTTCTCGTGCCGTCTGTGGGTCGGACGTGGCACTAGCTTACAGAATCAGGACAGGGGAATGGGAAGTAAATCTCTACTTGGGAATGAGTTTGACTGAAACGAGAGTATTCTGGTTTTTACAGTTGGCCAGACCACACAGAAGGTATGCACAGGCGTACGGACTGCCCGTAGACAGCACACAGCGCGGTGGCAGAACGTCATCCGACCGGGATGCTGAGCTTTCAGCTCAACGCCTGCCAGCGCCTTGTGAATGCCGTGATCCGAAGGCACGGCAGGTTCACTACAAGATGACACTACAGCATGAATATCTGGAGCAACAGTGTTGTGAAACAGATAAGATAACTACAAAGAAACTGCAAGAAATTTAAAAGTGTAGGCACCTTCTTTGTTTTTTTGCAGACCACCCTGTTCCCCACCACCAGCACTGACATGTTTTTTCCCAGGAGCCCCAAAGATCATTTTGCTCTGGGAAAAGTGAAACAGGATGTCACAGAATCCACAGACCTTTGTAGGAAAGCCCTTAGGCAACAGAGCACACAATACACGGAATAGGGAGCGGGTCTGGCCCCACAGAACAGCAGATCATAAAATCATTCCTGCAGGAGAGCCTGGCCTGGTCTTACCGTAACAAATTGCTTACATGTGGGCTCCAGAAAAGGCTGGGTTTTTCATCAAAACCTCCTCTCCATCTTCAGGCTAACTGCCAACAGGGACCAGAGGAAGAAGAAAAGTTCCAATAAGACCTGATCACCTGGAATATTAACCCTGTGGGATTTAGGAATAATTGCAGAGTTACAAATTGAACAAGAACTCCAACCTGTGGCCATTAAGGTTATGAAGTCCCATTTGTACTGCTACAAAAATGAGGTGTTATAATTAACTTCTACTAGCCTTCCTTTTCCAGGGGGATCAAAGTCTATTCTGTCGTCACCATCCCTCAGGCACAAAACCCATTTACGGCAGAGATTATCACATGGACAGATGCACGTAAAATATTTCAGAGCCAGACTGCGTAAGACCTGCGGGCTCGAGCACCTATTTTTCCTTGGAGCTGGTTCTTTTTTTTTCTGCTAGCTTTCGCCCTTGTATGCTACAAACACACACTGAGCTCGGCATCGTGTAGCTCTCAAGCTCTCTTTTTTGGGCATTACAGCTAGCATGGAAATTTTCTCCTGCTGATGGACATAAACCAGCTTGTTTGGGGACGCGTATCAGAAACTGAGCCCCCAAATTTGGTACTTGGAGGTCTCCGTCCAGGCAATATACAAACCAATATATAATACTGTACGGTTCTTGTCGTGAGCAATATTTCATCCTTCTTTACTGATAACGTAGTGTCACAGACTAGAGTTGCAATAAATATTTCTTTTAATATTTTCTGCTTTTAATTGTTGCTCAACTTCAAAATCCATCTTCCGGCTGAGGTTACTCTTTAGCAGGGCGTGTCGCAACCTTCTCCCCATCTTTCCTGCAGCCCCCTTTGGGCACTGGAAGCCGCTCTAAAGTCTCCTTGGAGCCTCCTCTTCTCCAGGCTGAACAGCCCCACACAGTTTGTGCACCTAGCAGTTAGAGAAATGAGGATTACACCTGGTAGCTATGCTTTGCAGACTCAAATTGTTAAAAAACAATTTATCCTGAAATAAAAATTACTGCTAAGATTTTAAGGAAGGCTGCAAAGCCCTAGAGGAGCGTGTTTTTCAGGAAGAAGATATCTTTTTAGCTTTACTTGGGAGGGCTTTTGATTGAGCATTTTTTATACAACTATAGTCATGGCTTTTATTAAATATTTTTTTAAAAGCTTGAACTTTACCAAAATCAACAGAGAGATATGAAATATATCGAGACAAATATAGGACAGTTTCATTTATCGTTAGTATGTGGCCGCATATGAATGAAAAAATAGCACTGTTATTTCTCAATCACAAATTCTTAGGGACTCAGATAGCATCACTTCAGATTTTGCTGAAGCATATGGGGCACCCGTCCAGTTCTGATTCAGCAGAAAACCCACCACCCTTTGCTTCATCTCCAGCATTTCCCCTTTCGTGTGGGTCTCCCAGCCAGGTCACAGCCCGTGGCAGCGTGGCCCGAGGCGCACATGCAGTGCTGGAAGCCTGTCATCCATTTTTCAGCAGCGGGTTTTGGCGTAGCCGGTCCACGCAGGCGGGACGGCTCAGCGTAAACGGCACGCGGAAATAACGCAGCACGGGAGCAGCAGCATTGCTCACGGCGGGGCGTGACTGGGCCGGGTCAGGCCATGGGACTGGTTAAGGTAGGAGAGTGGAAAACAGGTGCGCCCCACCATTAGCGCCACAGTTACAGCGTTAAGTGGCTGCGTTTAAAATCCTGCTGCCCATTCGGGGGTTCCCCACCTCAGTGACACACACGGGAACTCAGCAGCTCTCAGCAGCTCTCCCAGCCCGCCGCACACAGAGCTGGGACAGGCAGCTGTGCAGAAGAGGTGTGAAGTACCAGTGGAAGATCTGCTATTATTTATAAGTTATTCTGCTATTATTTATAAGTTTATTCAAAGTCATATAAAAAGAAAGTAAGGTGGAAGGGGACGTATTTTAATCATAAAATATCAGGTCATACTGACTTGGTATCAGGGGACTGTCATCAGAAAAACTTTGGTCCCTCCAGATCAAAAAAGCATTCTAGCAGACAGCTCTGGAGCCCCCAACATCAGAAGGACGTGGAGCTGTTGGAGAGGGTCCAGAGGAGGCCACGCAGATGCTGAGAGGGCTGGAGCAGCTCTGCTGTGAGGCCGGGCTGAGAGACCCGGGGCTGTTCAGCCTGGAGAAGAGGAGGCTCCGGGGAGAGCTGAGAGCGGCTCCCAGTGCCCAAAGGGGGCTGCAGGGAAGGTGGGGAGAGACTCTTCAGCAGGGCCTGGTGTGACAGGATGAGGGATAATGGTTTTAAAATAGAGGGAGGTAGATTTAGATTAGATATTAGGAAGAAATATTTTACACTGAGGGTGGTGGAGCACTGGCCCAGGTTGCCCAGAGAGGCGGTGGATGCCCCATCCCTGGAAACATTCCAGGCCAGGTTGGCCGGGGCTCTGAGCAACCTGATCCGGTTGGAGATGTCCCTGCTCCTTGCAGGGGTTGGACTGGGTGTGCTTTGAAGGTCCCTTCCAACCCAAACCCTTCTGTGATTCTACAGTATAAGGAATTTTTTTCATCCTGTCACCAAGAATTGCCTGTGTGCGTAAGTCATTACAATAATGGAAAAAGAAGGAAAGTTATAAACAATACAGAAGATATTGTTGGACCTAACTGAAGTTACTAGGAGGGAGTATAGGGAGGACTAGATCGTTGAGGCTACTTACTAATAGCTCAACCACAATGAGTAAATATTGCTTAGGGAAATGCCCCTCTCACGATGGAGTCAGGCCTAGGAAGGAAATGGACCCACACACCTAACCACTCAGATATTTGCTCACGCGCCGTATCTGCGACTCTGGGTGGCCGCTCCCCAGGTGTCCAGTGTGTCATCGCTCAGGACATCTCAGCCCAGGATGAGGAGAACGCTTCTCCTTCACCGGCGTTTGCTGCACCACCCAGTCAGCAGGACGGCAGCTGAGAGCGGCATGGTTCTGGGCCCTGAGTGCAGAGCAAGAGATCTGAACTGTTCCAGAAGGGCACTTTCAAGAAATATCACAAACTTCAAAATGGATCAAACCAGCACCAGTGACTCGGACCCGTAGAGCAGGATTTCCTGACATTCTGCCCGCTCAATGATAATGTGAAATCTAAATAAACCTGTGGCTCTTCAGTAGCAAAGGCAGGTCTACAAAAGGAAATAAACCAGTTCGCAAGATCACTGGTAATTCAGAAATTCAAGTTTCCACTACAAAATTAAATTATTTCTGCAGTGGAACTGTTCCCATCAGGTTTCTGTCACTGGAGAAAACCACAACAAAAAGTACCAATTACCTCATCAAAAGACCCTCGAAATGTGCTGGAAGACTCCTTCATTTCTGTTGGGTTTTGACTTACTCCGTATGTTTATTCCAATCAGCAGATTGGGGTGGCAGTAGTCTCCATAAAATTCTTCTGCTTTCCCTGCATTTCAGAATGTGCTTAAAATTTACTGTACCTACATAACCACTTGAATCTGAGAGAAATGGAGAAAAAAAACACATAGCCAGCCATGCACAGTGACCATAGTGTGACACACTCTTGGCAGTCTCTGGGGAAGGCCGGTTCTCTTTCCTCTTAGTTCTATTTTATTTTATTTTACTTTTTGTATTCAGATGCCTGGCTGTGTCTCCAGTGCTTCCGGCATGCCTTCGCAAAAAGATTTCAAGCCATGTTGATGAAGTCTTTAATTGCCCACATTAATTTTAATAAGATACATTTAATTTTGTAGGCAGAGATTTCTAAGAGGTGTCATTAGCATGAATTTGGACGTTGAATTTCCCTGGATGATTAACTGCTCATCCTCCTCTTTCTCATAACTTCACCACGCTCAGGCATTCTGCGGCCCTTCTGGCCCGCCCAGATCACTTCTTCGAGAAGTTTGTTTATTGTGGGTTAACGGAGCACCATCCCACCTCTGGAAATCTCCCAGTTACCTGAAAGCTGGAAAAGCTACCGGAGCGGCCAGACCGAGGAATGCTCGGGATTCACTAGGCCTCCGTCCCTTGTTTGGGCAGGATCTCATCCTCGCTCTGCAGGGAGAAGCAGAAACGGCACATCTCAAGCGACATATTTAAATTCTTCCCTGTTCCAGCCTTGTTTTTTGCAGAAGTATTTCAGCACGGAAAGCGAGCGCTACAGGTAGCGGATTCCAAGATGCAGGTTCTGCAAGGGGTGTTCTTACCTCCTGGCTTGTTTTAAATGCGCGCACACGGTCATATGCATGGCAGTTGATTAACTTTTCATTAGTACAACTTAATCTTGCTGATTTTAGAACTGCAGTGTTTTCACGTGAGCCGAGAAGGCAGATTTAAGCAGGGTGCAGACAGTCATGAACACCTGGAGCAGACCTGTTCCCCCTGCTGCAGAACCAGAACAGAAAGACAGAAAAATCACTGGAAGACAATCGCCCTATGTCTGCTCTCATTTCTACCAGCATCTGTCCGAGAATAACTGAGACGTAAGCGGAGGTGCTCTGGATATTAATGTGGGCTAATAGAATTAAAGTAGTACAAAGGAAATCTCTTATTGGCTTTTATAATTAACCTGGAGAGCCACTGCGGCTGCGGGTCACTGAACAAAGAAGTCACGAGCATCGAAGGAAGAGACACCTACAGATATGTGCACAGGATCAGGTTTGGGTCAGAAAAAAAACGACAGGCTAGCTCGCGTGAGATCAGCCAGAGCCGATCAGGTCAGGTTTACAACTGCCACGAGGCATGGGGGGAAGGAAAGGAGGGGATTCGCCTTCCTATGGGGCCCCGGGGATCTGCCACTGCTGAAAACAGGATGTTAGACCATCACTCTGCCCCTGGAAATTTCTATGTTCCTACCTTTTAGAGAAATATTTACCAAATGATTAATACAGCGACACAAGGCCCAGTGCTCCTAATGACAGTGTGAACAGACCCACTTATACTGTTCTGACACTGCTGGCATTTTCCCGGGTCAGTGCCTCAAGTTAGGTGGGATGAACCGATATTGGAAATCATTTGTTTGCTAATACGTTAAAATGTTGAGGCAAAAGACAGCTTGGTTCCCAATAAATTATTTCTGTCAAGTCACAGGCCAGCTGTAGCCACACACTCCCTCGTCGTGCCTCCCGGATCGTCGCTCCATGCTACGCAGCGGTACAGACGCCCAGGATGCACCAGAGCTGCTGTCTGTCTCGTCTGTCAGCAGCCAGGATTTCCTGTGTCAGAAAGATGTGTAAGAACTTCACAGGAGATGGATGTTAATTATCCTCCCACTCCCTCCAAACACCTCCCTGTATTTCTGATCATTACAGACTGGCTTACTTCCTGAAGTGTGGGTTTAGTAACTCCTGCTGACACGTCCTCATGAATAATGGGAATTCTTACCAGCGGTGAACTTTTGTTTCTTGCCAAATTATCACCATCAGCGTGTTCCACAGTCTCATCACGCTGTATAAAATGTACCAATTTTGATTCTCCCTTGCTCCATTCTGGTGATTGTCTTCTTGTTAGTGATACAAAACGGTGAAGAGATGATGTTATCTATGTCCTTTCTGTCCTTCATAAATTAATTTCTCCGGATGCAGGACCACTCAGTTTTCTGTCCTCTCAGAGTCACGCAATAGTATCTGAGTACTTCTCACAGCAGCAGCACTTTTACAGGAAAGCACCACACCCCTTCTCACACCGCTCACTCCAAGCACCTTCACATCTTGAACGCTGTTTTGGCTGTGGTGAAAAGGATCTGTGTGGAGCAGCAGCTCACTTTCTGTACAGAATACTGCTTGAATGGGAAACCTGGCTGTTCTGTATCGCATTTCATCACTGGAGAACTGATATCCAAGGAGGATTAAATAATTTCCCCCAGCCTGCAAGAAAACTGTGCTCTGGCAGAAGCTCAATCTCAAGATTCCAAAGCTTTGAGATACCCTTTAGCTCGTCAATTTTCATTTGTAGATGAACCCTCTTTGCAGAGGGAGCATCACGACTGGCTCCGCACCAGTGGCTGCCTGGGAAAACAAGGCACAAGGTGCACTATTAGGGCACAATTAACGCGCGTCAACCGGGAGGCCGCAACGACAGCCAGAGCAGGACTCCCTGGCTGCTTAGCAGTGCGGGGGGATGAATTTTGCCATCCTCAGGACACTGAAGGATGTGGCAACACAAGAAGGCAGCAGTGCCACTGGGCAACTTACCACCCCATGGGAAGTGTCACCAGCTTCATGGACGCAAGCGTGGGATTCTTGGCAACAAACCCCTCTGTTTTGGCAAAACGCATTGTACGTGTGTCACGGTCCAGCCAGTGTACAGAGGGCATCGCATCATTAAACACAATTCACAGTATATTAAACCATGCCTGCAAAACGGGGTGAAGACCCACATTTGCAGGAGGGCTTTTGAGAAGCCCTCGCCACGCGTGCTCCCCGGGCACCTCCGGGGACAAGTGGCTTCTCTGAGGCATCCTAGTCATGATGGCACTTCCCATGTTTAAGACTTTCAAACGTTCTCCATGGAAAAAGAGTTCTCCCTGCTCCAGAAAACTTGCATCAGCTTTCCCTTTTTGTGGCCTTTAAAAAAAAATTTTCTCAAGAGCAAGAAACGTCAAGCTCTGCTAAGCACAGCAAAGTTTCAGCGAAGCAGTTAATGGCTATCAATCTCCCTTTTCCCCTCCGTATTTCTTCTAAATTTGTGAACATTAGGAAGGTGATGAGAACAATTGCACTGACTAGAGAAAATGCCAGATCACAAGCACCTGCCTTTCCTGCAAACAGCAAAAGCCCTCCAGCTGAATACAAACACCTTACAAAAAGAAGCTAAATGATTGCACGAGTACAAAAAGCTCATTATTTTGCTCAAATAAGCTGAAAGACAGGTGTTTAACGTCATGCCTGCAGTGTGTCATGACATTTCCTGCACTACCAGCCTGGCAGCATCGTCACAGCAGACTGCAGGCACTGCCCGCCTCCCACTTTACGCGTGGACACAAGGTAAGCTAAAACATAAGTAAAATAAAATCCCGTAGACGTAGTCAAGATTTGACCCACAAGAGAGAAGACCCACCAGACACCCAGAAAACACAAGAGAAACATCTCCAGGGTCAGTTTGGTTTTGGTTTTTTTCCCCCTCTGACCAAAACAAAATATCCCCAAACTTGCCCCAAAAAAGCAAAATGTCCCAACAGGTGCCTATCAAACAGCCAGACCCTTCTGTCAGCACCTGGGAACCTGCGTGTGCTGTGAATAAGCTCACATTAACTCGATGTTTTTCGAACATCTGGTGGTCAGGAGCACCCCCTTCCTCTGCCCCGGCGCATCTCATGCCACGCGCTGGGTCTTCCAGCAGAGTGTCTGTGCTTGTCCCTGATGAAGGACGCACACCTACAAAGATTCCTTTCCCCTCATACAGGCAGCAGCTCTAGTGGCCCTGTGCCTTACCAACTCCTTTCTCTTCTCTGCTTATCCCACAATGCTTATTAAATGAAGTTCATCTGGAAAAGTTTCCTAGCCAAAGGACACCAGGCAAACTGAAGAGATGAATTCTCTTGAGTTCTGCAGGAGCTCAGGCTGCCCTTGGGTACCCTGACAAATATTTATCCTTACGCGGAGTCCCGTACAGCACCACACAGACCATGGTCTTCCATTGTGACTCCTGGTAATGCTTAAGAAGTTCACAGCTGGGAGAGACGTTTTGATCTGCATCATGAATTTGATCTTCTCTTTAAAAGAGCTGAACACCGCACACAACAGGCACTGGAACAGCGAGGCACCGAGCTGTGTTTAAACACAGCCCATTCAGGAAGCTTCCTTTCTTTGGTTGGCTAAACAGCTTTTACATAGTTTTATCAGACTTGTACTTTATTTTTAACTTCCCTCCTTTCATAGCCATTCTACCCGATACACAATTTCTTATTTGAAGAAAAAATTAGGAACCAGAATCCTCCTCATTCCCAGTGCTCCACTTCCAACTATTAGACCCCCCTGACTCCTCTCGATGGCTCAGCTTCCTTCGTTAAAGTATTTAAAAGACAAACTAAGAGGCTTGTTGGGACTCTGTCAAAAGTTTCCAGGGATGGGGCATCAACATGTATTTGCTCCTGCATGCTCTAGCCATGAATACCCAGTCACTCCTCTTCCTTAAACAGTATTTTCTGTACTTTAACCAAAAGACTTGAAGAACAAAATTAAAAGTACACCATTCTCATCTGCAGTACAGAAAGCACATGCTGCCAGCCTCAGCCAGGTTCCAGGTCTCAGTCCTTATCTCCCTGGAAAACAAAGGCCTGGCTGGGCTGGGAACAGCCAGCTCTGTGGGTGCGAGAGGTCAACTTTCAGTCAACAGCTCAGCTCTCCTATGCAGAGTGGAGCCGCTTTCTAGAAATCTATTTCATGTCTGGCACAGCCTGAGTTTTCCCAAGGACAAGTCCCAAACAGTCCAATCTCTCTTTCCACTCCAAGGGCAGTGTTTTCTTTCTCTCTCACAAAAAAACCCCACAGAAGTAAACACGTCTTTGACAAAAAGCCAGATCAAGGCAAAACACAGAACTACACACAGTTGTCTTTCTGGAAAAAAAGAGAAGATAAAACGTGAGTCACACGAAGTAGATGCTTCTGATACCGGCAGGCACTTGGGTACCCAAGGTCTGAAGATGCTGAAAGCATTTCTGCGAGACAGGAGCACCCGTGCTGCTCGGGACCCGCGGCTGATCAGTCTGCATTAGCAGTGCACCCACAGCAGTACACACACGCTGCTTCTTTTCCAGCACTAACGCTTCTCTCAGCTGGGCTCTCCTGAGCCTCTTGGCTGCAAATGCCTCCAGGAAACAGGCATTTCCTAGCACTACTTCAGTGTGCCCCCTGCCATCCATCCCGGACCCGGTTAGGTATCTGTAGGTTTAAGATGGCTTAAGCAACGTTCAGTGCCAGGCTCTTTAAGAGGAGCGAAGGGAAGGTCAAAATCAAATTAATCAGACCTGGATCCTGTGTTGATCTTTCTTACTGTCAGCATTTTCTCCCTTCCCTGACATTATGCCGTTGATAGGTTTCATCCTAGCCAGGCTGCACGCAACCAAAGTAGAAGGAGTGCTTGAAACCAGTGCAAATAGCTTTATAACCCAATATGTAACACATTGTTCAGGAAGTCTGTCCTGCTGAAGAAACAGAAGTACACAGAAAGCATAGAAAAATTCAAGTTATGTGTTCTGAGTCCCTTCTCTGCCCTCATGTTCCTACAGTTTTTCTGTGAGCAACTTGGAGAGCTTAAACTGTCATCATCCACCTGTGCTCAGAATTTAAGTAAAATTTTTAAATTGCTTGTTCTACTGCTTATGGCATGAAGCTTCAGGATGTGAATAAAACAGCAAATTGTTATTAGAAGGGGACAAAAAAAAAAACCAAATCTTCTCTCTTAGATGAGGCATACAGTCTCTGCTGCCTGCACAGAAGCTCTCACACTGCTGCCAAGGTCGGTGAGCCCAGGTCACCACTGCTCTTGATCCTGTCTGCTGAACTGTACTCTCCTTCTTACTGTATCCTTCCTTACATGTTAAAAGAAAAGTCTGTAACACAAGAAAACCTTTCTATTCATTTCTATGCTTTTTTCTCAATAGCCTAGTGCTCACAAATAAATTTTGAAGTAACAATGACATTTTCCCCACTATAACAGAGTAGGGTCAGAAGGTTAAATGTGTGACCTAATCAGCACCTGCTGCCAAAAAAGAAGAAATCAAATGTGTCATAAACCCCAGCGATCTCTAAAGAATGTTGCCCATTCAGCAAAGTCTTTGAACATTCTGCAATGTTACTTGATAACTGCAGTTGGTAGAAATTAAGCAGCTGAAATTTGTAGCTCCACACACAGGACAGGAAGCTCCGGGAAGCTAAAAGCATCAACATCTAATTACTGAAATATGCTGCGTGATCCAGAAAAAGCCTGAAAGCTGGAGCTGTTGCACTGTGTAGCTCACTCAGCAAAGGGCACAGCTGCTCTGTAAAATGAGGAATGCACATGGCTCCTGGAATAGCTTAGAAAATCAGCTATAAATCAAACCAGATTATTTAATCAGGAAAAAGGAAAGAATTGAGAAGAATGAGGATAAATCAGAGGAACACTCAGAACAACCAACAAGTTCCAGTCTCATCCCCAAGAGACTACACAGAATCATAGAATCACAGAAGGGTTTGGGTTGGAAGGGACCTTTCAAGCCCACCCAGTCCAACCCCCCTGCCAGGAGCAGGGACATCTCCAACCAGATCAGGTTGCTCAGAGCCCCGGCCAACCTGGCCTGGAATGTTTCCAGGGATGGGGCATCCACCACCTCTCTGGGCAACCTGGGACAGGGCTCCACCACCACCCTCAGCATAAAAAAAAATTTCCTAATATCTAACCTGAATCTCCCTCCCTCTATTTTGAAACCATGGCCCCTCGTCCTGTCACCCCAGGCCCTGCTGAAGAGTCTCTCCCCACCTTCCCTGCAGCCCCCTTTGGGCACTGGGAGCCGCTCTCAGGTCTCCCCGGAGCCTCCTCTTCTCCAGGCTGAACAGCCCCAACTCTCTCAGCCTGTCCTCGTAGGAGAGGTGCTCCCGCCCCGTGATCATCTGCGTGGCCTCCTCTGGACTCACTCTAACTGGTCCATGTCCTTCTTATGCTGGGGGCTCCAGAGCTGGACGCAGTGCTGCAGGTGGGGTCTCACCAGAGCGGAGCAGAGGGGGAGAATCACCTCCCTCGATCTGCTGGGGACAGGGCTGCCCTCCATCCATTCTCTGCCCAGCCTGGATTTGTGCCTGGGGTTGCCACAACCCAGGTGCAGGACCTTGCCCTTGGCCTGGTTGAACTCCATGAGGTTGGCACGGGCCCACCTCTCCAGCCTGTCCAGGTCCCTCTGGATGGATCCCTCCCCTCCAGCGTGTCGACGGCACCACACAGCTTGGTGTCATTGGCGAATTGCCATTTCCAGCTCTAAATGAACAAACTAAAGATCAGTTCTTTTTGTGAAGACACTGGGGGGATGGAGATCTAACAAGCAGGATCTCTCCCACTCAGAGTCCGCAGCAATGTGTCTCCCTCCTTCTGACTTCTCAGTTAAAGTGAGAAAAGCAATCTTCTAGATATTACACCTGCCACCTGTTTTACAAGTTACAAAGAAAGCAGCTATCCAAAAAGAAGAAAATGCAGGAACTTCTTTACAGCATCACTTCCCACATAATTATTTTCTTGTTATATTTTAAACACACACCTCTCCCGTGTGAAATTCAATTCTCATGCCAAGCTGTGTGCACACACAAAGCAGACCTCAAAGAGCTGACCGACTGTTTATTTTAAGTGAATTTTTCTTTTACAGTGTAGTGTAACTGGAGGTAGGTGCAACATTAAGCTATTTTTTTTCCAGTGGTTTCAAATAATAGTCATCTATGAACATCAGGCCAGAGCACTGGAGATTGTTTAAAGGTAAGCCCACAAAAACATGCAAATGAAACAACAAAAAAATAAATCACAGCAGGTTATACGATGATTGTCAGTACAGTACAGTGCAGATCATCTTGGAGGAAAGGATGTTTCTGCGTTGTCAAAATAGTACAGCTAGTACTGCAAAAATAAAAAATTTGTATGATGTATGCTACCTGAAAAGATACGCAAGATTCAGAGCATTACAACTGTGTCGTTCATTATTATTTCTCATCTACCTCAAGCCATCCAAATCAAGTTGAACAGAATTACGTGGCAGAAGTCCGTGATCCGCTCTGCATGAATAGACTTCTGATCCCGCAGGCAGGAGTTGCGTGTCGTATAACCGTGTCAAAAGGGATACTGCCCTTGTCAGGACTTCAGCCTTGACCAAGTTTACCAGCCTCCCTTTCACAGCTGTTAAACTTCTCTTCAGCAGATGCCTTTGTGGGAGTGACAGAAGCTCCCAGCAACTTCAGTTTAAAGTATTTTTTACAGATACATTACACTATTATTTGGTGAATTCAACAAAAAAGTGCTCACTGACCTGTAGCTGGGGACAAATACTAATGCTCAGATAGGACTCGCCCATGGCTTGTTAACAACATTATGTAGTACTGCCCTTTCCTTACAGTTCAGCATTTGCAAAGGAGCAAAAATGGTGCGCTGCAATATAAATGGCAAAAAATATTTTAAGCAATAAAGTGGAAAATGCTTTTAAAATAAAATCTGCAATGTTTTTTTTTTCCCCACAAATTCCCACACAGTTTGTTGAACAGATGGATCACCCAAAATGCAGATGCTTCTGTGAACTGAAGCACTAATACAGTTCTGCATACGTGGTCATACACTGCAATAGATCACAAACATTCTCCAGGACAGCTGAGACAGAGAAGTCAGATTACATGCTTTATATTTCATTGGTGCAATTTCTGGCCAGGTGAATAGAATTTGGGGATCAATGAATGAACACATTTAAGCATACACTTAATTCAAAGACCACAAGTAATTTTACTGGCACTCCTTAGAGCCTTGAAGAGCAGCCGGTCCCGATGCCCTCAAATCGGCAGGTCTGTAACCCTCTGCCTCTGGCAGCACGGAATCCACTCAGGAAACGAACGATGCCGAGTGATACCTGACTTCATTCTCACCTTTCCCTCCTATGAACAGAACGCTTCCCAAAAAGTTTTCAAGAAAGCTGTAGGCAAGGCTCACTCCTCACACAGATGTGACGGTCCTTTTAAAGTCAACAGGCGGGACTAACATTTCATCTCTAATATATAGAATGCATACAATCAAACTTGCGCTGGTTTTAAACTGGGAAGGCACTTCTTGGCTCAGGAACTGTGAAATCTGCTTGTAATGCACAAAATGTATGGATTTGCATTTGTTGTCTTCTTAGTTAAAACCCACATACAGCATTCAGTATAAATTTACTTATGAAACTGATTTATATAATATTTGAAGATTTACAAAACTGTACTAAAGTAGTCAATAAAAAGATCAGGTTTAAAATATTTACATTGTATACACAATTTCCCCCTACTTACAATTATTAAATAATCTGTGGTTTCCTTACTTTCAGGGAAAAGCTTTTAATAACTACAAACTAATTTTGGATTACTTTCAAATGGCTTTTTAATTAAACAGAATTTTAGCAAAATCACGTTTCCAATGTGAAACATTACCCCTGTGTTTTCAGTAGCAGTTATATATAAATATATATCTCTTTCTCTCCGTGGTTCATAGCTGTTTTATAATGCAATCTTGTTTTCTACAATAAACAGTGGAGATGTAAATAAAAAAATGGCACAGTATGGATGGAAACATTATATTCCCAACTCTTAAATCCCTTTATGTAATTTGGCTTCTAGAATATTCAGTTTCTTGATAATTTATTTTATTCTTCCAGTACTTTCAAGGAATCACATATTCAATACTTATTTAGATTTTTGTGTCATCGTCTTTTGAAAAGTTATTTTCTGCAGGTACTTCACAGAGACTATCACCATCCGTGCTGGAGTCATCGTCATCATCATCCTCAGAATCAGCCAACACTTTACTTGGTGACTTCTTCAGTCTACTAAAACAAAAATACACGTCTTTGCTGTTAAAACTGCACATCTGCATGCAGAACTTTTATGCAAAGCTTAAAACACTGACAGGTAGATTTTACATTTTTAAAGGATGTCAAAGAAACTTGTGCTCCAAGAGGGGTAGTTTATCACAGGCTACATCTTACGTGAAAGAAACACGCAAGAGAATGAAGATGGATCAATCATGTTTTCCAGCACCTCTAACTAAAGTCACAGAGAGGGAAATTGTAAAATTTGCACATTGAGATGTTCAGAGACGGCTGAGGAAAACTAACATGGGATAGCTGTACCTCTCAGTCATTAGCAGGAAATTTTTATTACTACAAATGGTAAGAGTGTTGAGTCCCACCACCTTTTCCCATTTTTTATTCCCTGCCTCAATGGCTTTACTCAGCAAGCAGATCTTGGAAAGAAGGTTTGGGCACCTAGAGCACCCTGGAAAGCGCTGAAGAACATTTATAGAGAAAGGAAATGCAGAAGAGTTTCACAGGTCTGTCTCTTAAACTCTGTCTGCTTATGACAAACAAAGTTTGTTAGAGGAAGCCCTCAGTTTATGGACTAAAGGGGCAACAGATCAATCTTTTGAGTGGTGGTTTGATACCTAACTGTAAGGTCACCTTACCTTAATTCCTTCTTTGCAGTGTTCAGCTGTCCTTGCAATTGTTCGTTCACGTCTAGCTGCTCTTCCAGTTCCCTCTGGAGTTTCTTTTTAGCACTTTCCAGTCTGTCTATTTCTTCTTCAGCTTCTTCAACTTGGCGTTTCATTGCTTTCAAACGCAAGCTCAACTGAAATATTTACATGTCAGCTGATTAGAGGACTAATTTAATAAAGAAATTCTATTCTTCCAGCATCTATGAGAGGGAGAATAAAGACAGAACTTTGCCAGTGTAGTCAACTTTGTACAGTGCCACTGTAATCCTATGCTTCAGAAATATCCCAAAGTCAGCATTTGACTTTGAGAAAAGTGATGGGATAGAATTTTTTTAAGAAGAAAAATAACAACAAGCAAATATAGCTGTGGTAGAGTAAGACAGTATGTGATAGCAAGAGCCAGTTATCAATAAGGGAAGACTCGAGCTATTAATGCGTCTACGTTAAGCAACTTTACCAGTGAGACACTATAAAATACATTTTTAAAACCCAGAGGATTTTAAAAGATGGTTCCCTCAACAGATGTCAGCAATTTGCAACACACTGTTCATTCTCTAGGCAGAATATTAACTATTTGACTCACATACTGAAACAAACCACGTTTTAAGCAAGCAATCAATAAAGACCAGAGGAACGGTAGAGCATATTGCTATTAGAGTATCAATGTATCCTTACAGCCTATATTTAACAATAAATAGTCCCTTTCTTTAAACAACATTTTAGGGTGGCAAAACAGAATATATTACTTGTTGGTTTATGTATTTATAGGATCATATGTTGGTGTATATATTTATAGGATCATATACTGTCTGTTATTGGCTTTATTTCTTAAAATTATTATAGCATTGCTTCTGTAAGTTCTTCCTTTTCATAATTAGACACTAATAATAATTTAGTAGTAGACGAAAGAACGTGATGACAATGGCAACTGCGAATCTCGCTAAATGGGAGTTCATAAACAACAGAGTAACGGGGATCTGCCTATATTCTTCTCATCTCTTTTATATATGGTCATTTATGCTCGTAGGATTAATATCAATATTTGCATATTAGTCTTTCCCTCTACCTGGTCCTTTTGATCAGTCAATGACAGGTGTTCATCATCTACTTGCAACATTAACTCCTTCACTTTTCTCTCAAGTCTGCGGTTACTTAATTGGAAATTAGCTCTATCCCTAGGAAAAAAAACAAAACAAAGCAAAGACAGACTTGTAAAAGAAGGAACTGAAATCCTTCCAATCCTGCTGACATAATTCCTTAGCAATCTTTGATTAAATAAATACTAACAGCCCCTGCTTTGATTTACTGATTCCACGCAACATATTAAGAAATTTCTTCAACAGCATGAACCACTAAGGGGAATTTCTTCTGTCTCCAGGGCAACATTTAGAAAAACAAATGCATTCCTCCAAGATTAAACACTGATGTGAACATGAAAATGGAAGTGTTAAACTACGGTTAGCATTCCTAAGCCCATTACTGATATTAGACATTGATAAAATAATGAAGTACGGAACTCCGTTAGCACTGTGCTCAGTTTTAAATTTATAAAGCAACTTCTAGTGTGCTTTCACTCAAAGAGAAAATTTGCAATACTTGTATGAAACAGTAACCATTTTACTTTGGTGCTTGTGAGAAAAAAAAAAAATCAAGTTAATTGTATTAGAGACTCAGTATTTGCAAGAGGCCATATTAACAAACATAAACATGCATGTTTTGATCTCAACATAACTAGTTTCACCTCTCCTCATTTTCAAGTCGTTCTTCTAGCTCTGCGATCCTTGCTTCCATTTGAGCAACGAGTCCCTCTTTACTGGATCGGTACGAACCCTCCAGGTGAAGGATTCGGCTCTTCAAGTCTTTGTTCTACAGTTGGAACATACTTCATTACTACATATCAACACAAAAGAAATTTCTCCAGGCAAACATCAGGTGATCAGTACTTTTTTAATATAGTCAGTATGGAAAAAGAGAGCCAGTAAGATTTTACTGTTCAAATCTTCTATTGCTGTGCTTTATTTAGAAGAATTTAGTGTTAAGCTTGAGATAAAGTTTTAGGCTTAAATGGACTCCTGAATTTCAGATGGTTGCAAGCCCCTTCAAACAGCATTTTTTAATATGACAAAATTTTTCAAGCAGCATTGGACTTATCTTGCTCTTCACACAATTCTTTTGCCAAATTCTGTATTCTCACCCTGTAACTCACTAGTGTGTGGCTAAAACAAGTAGACAAAGAAATTACTTGCATCCAGCTGTGGGGTTTTTTCCCCCCTTTCTTAACTAGCCAATCCTACTTCTACTACATAAATAGTTTGAAAAACTTTGCAAGCCGCATAATTTGTAAAAGGAGACTTTTTGCTCAGATTTACACTTTAATTTTTATGAGGTTTTCAGTGGGGACCCAATGATAAAGATGCCAGAAAAAAATATTTACATAAGGAACAGAAAAAGTTCTTTGTTACAGAACTTCAAACCATGCTCTCAGATCTCAAACACTAAAAAAGCTGTGAGAGGAAAGTCAGAACTAAAGGAGACGGACATACACGTGATATACCAGTAGGTGGCATTCTTTTTACTCAAACAATTAAGATAGGATTAATTTCACAGAATTTAAGGCACCAAATTAGGTGTCTGGTATAAACTTGTTTGCTCCTAGAGAAGAAAACACTCAAGTAAAATCAGAATTGCTTGAAATTATGATCTACCTTCAACAGTGTTCCTGAAGTACTGTTAAGACTTGGAAGAACAGCCACTCCAAAGGTGGTCAAAGGGCTTAGAGCTGAACTGGGTAACAGTGTCTTTGATATTCTATAGTCTTTTCTGTATACATGCTTTTTAAAAGTTTCTGTATTGGTACCTCAGCTTTATTCTAAAACAAGTGTACCACATCAACTGTCACATTTCTTAATTCTGATGTCTTTGATCCTCAAACGTATAGACAGAACTTGTGTGGAAGAGAGACGCCTTCACTCGCTACCACAGAAACACCTTCTATCATATAAACATCTGTTGACATAGTATGAGTGTTTAGTATACAGAATATATAAACTATGAAGCTAAAACAGAGCATGCAGAAAGAAAAAAATGCTAAGACAAGATGAAATTCAAGATTACAATATTTTAAGATTCTGATGGGTTTCAATCTATTCTTACTAACACATACTTCCAGCAGCACACTGGTGGGATAGTGCCAGCTACCACACACGGTATTCCTTAAATGCTAATTTGAATTCCCTAACAAAGGCAGATACCCAGACTGGTATTTTGCTAGCGTGATGATATGCCAGCCATAGTTACCTGTCTTTCCAATGAAATTTTGTCACACTCCAAATCTTGCTTTATAGCTCTTTCCTGAAGTAGCTCTGTCCTCATTTGTTCAATCTATTAAAGAAAGACAGAAATGCTAATAAAATATTTAATTTACATCTATCTATCTGATACTGCGTGCATGTATATATATACACACATATACCTACATGAGAACTCCAGACATATGTTTGATTTCAGACAAAGCTTAGAATTACAACCTTGAACAAAAATCTCTGCTTCAGGAAGCCCATGTTACTCACAGGGCTTATTCTAGGCATTTCCCAGCCACACTGGGTATGGCTGATGTTCAGTATATAAATTCTGTAGCAAGCAACTAAGCTCTAAAACGTCGCATGAGACACACATCATATGGCAGAGAACTGAGCTCTGGAACAACACATCTGTCCTCAAACCCCTTTTGCAGTAGTTTTCTTTACACTTAAGTCTGAAGCGGCACCTTACCTTTACGCTGCTGACGGGCCTACTTTTAAGTTTCACTTTATTAAACACAACTAGAACTCAGTGAGATGCTCTGCAGACACTTACAGCTTTCTGTGTCTGTGAGAGTAGCAAAAGCTCTTTTTCCTCAGACTCCGACACATACTGGATGTGAACATCGCTCCCCTACTCCAGCCAATTTTGTGTCTGTCGTACCAGGAGAGCACTGACTTCTGGATTTGGGGAGCAGGCTGGTTTTGTTTGATTTGTTAACACACAGCTTTCGCTGCAGTTTCAGTAAATACTTCAGTTGCATATTCAATAACCAAAAGGAAAGCGTATTCTCCATATGTAAGATGTTAAAAACTACCCGATCAATACAGAATGATGCTAAGAATCCAGAATTTGTTTGTTTCATCTTACTATTGCACTTGACTGGAAAAAAAAATATTCTAAGGATCAAAGAGAAATTCTGAACTGCCTAACAGCTGCTACTGAAACTTCAGGGTAAAGGAACAAGTTTACAGATTTATCTCACTACAGGTCTTTCAAAAGCCATTGGAAATTCTTGCATTAAAAAAATCCAAAAGCAATGCTAAGAATGTGAAGGTTAACCAAGTACAGCACATGAAAATTTTATGTTAGGCCTTTTTTTAACCACATTGCAATATCAAAATACTTATTTTTAGTTAATCACATGTTTAAAAAGTAATTTGCACTGCTTCTGTAGCTTTGGAATGAATATAAACAATGCTAGCAACGCATGCAGTTGCATATGTTATGTCACAGTGTGGTTTCGGAATGGTAGGAGGCATTCCTGAAAACGAAGGTCATAACAGATACCGCACTACAAATGTTAGCACGTGGCTGTGTTCTCAACAGCTGGGTGATTTCCTAAAAGCTCTCATTGTTGCACAGAAGAGTAATAATGTTTTCTACATTATATAGTAAAATATTTTTTTATATATTAAAATATTTATATATATATAAAAGTTGGAATCACTCATGTATACGATAGCTGCATTTATCCATTAAATATATGGAAAAAATTATAATCAGAATCACAGAAGGGTTTGGGTGGGAAGGGACCTTTCAAGCCCACCCAGTCCAACCCCCTGCCAGGAGCAGGGACATCTCCAACCACATCAGGTTGCTCAGAGCCCCGGCCAACCTGGCCTGGAATGTTTCCAGGGATGGGGCATCCACCACCTCTCTGGGCAACCTGGGACAGTGCTCCACCACCCTCCGTGTAAAAAATTTCTTCCTTATATCCAGTCTGAATTCACCTCCCTCTATTTTAAAACCATTACCCTTTGTCCTATCCCAACAGGCCCTGCTGAAGAGTCTCTCCCCACCTTCCCTGCAGCCCCCTTTGGGCACTGGGAGCCGCTCTCAGCTCTCCCCGGAGCCTCCTCTTCTCCAGGCTGAACAGTGATTACATAGAATTTATTTTGCTGTAATTGCTTTAGCCATGAAGATCGACATGGAAAAAACAAAGGAAAATCTGTAGTAAAATGAATGACTAATTAAAAATGCAACTGTTAACTGAACAAAGGGGTTTTGTTTTATGCAGGAACCTGCTTAATGGACCACTCTGAAGTTCTACTGTGCTCTTACTGTGCTCAAAGGCTGTGACAAATTTGTGCAGCCTTCCCAAGATCTCAAATTAAGTAATTATTTAGAGGACAATTATTATATTTCCAAGATGACTGCTACTGTTGCTGGACACCTCATGGTAAAACAATCTCACAGAAAAACAGCGGGAGAAAGAAAGTACACTATCTGATTAGGACAGAAAGCTATGTGCAAAAACATATAAGAGCTCGTAAAAAGAGAAAAGCAGCAGGACACGATTCTTGCTGGGGAGGGGGAAACTGTTTTCACTTATCTCCTTGCACTTTTCATTAGTAAACACATAATTAACAGCCAGAAGGAAAAAAGCAGTCATCTGACAAAACGCACTCAAACTTTTCACTTGTTTCCCAGCAGTTAAGATCTGAGTATGGATCACACAGAGCTTTGTGCTTCACATCCTACCTTTCCTGTATCTAATATATTCTAATTGTTAAAAGAATAAATATTTCTGCAGTTTAAGGCAAGTTATCACAGCTGGATTTGTAGAATGCTAACAGCAAAGAATTGAGAAAAGCAACAGTATCAGATTTTACAAAGCTTAATTAGACATAACAGCATTTTGTGCCAGCTTCAGGATTAGAAACAGCTGTTGAGTTCATTATTAGTGAAAGCAATTTGATTTCTAACAATATTTTAGAGGCTATCACCATTGTTTATCATCTCCCACTAGGTTCACAGTCTATGTTTCTTGTTAATACCTAAGCAGGAAAAAGTAAATCGTGTGTGTGTGTGCCTAGAGAGAGAGAGAGAGACCTACTTACACAACTCTGAAGTGTGTGACCAAAAAAAAAAAAAAAAAAAGTTTTACAAACAAATAAGCTACAATTTCATTTGTTTGCTTCCCACACTTGGTGCCAGTTAAAAAGCAGCTCTCCATTGGGAATGTTTTACCAAAAGAAGTGAATGATGCAGGCAATTCTATCTTATTCTTCTGTATTTATTCTAAAATTGTTGTGGAAACTATCTAGTCCATTTTTCATGCTTACTGAAACAACTCTGAACTCAATAGACTCACGTTTCCATTTTCACAGAACATAAGAATTGATGAGGGTTATCTTAAGTATTTTTCCATTATGTTTGCAAAAACAAACTGGCAAGAGGTACTTCAGTTCCCTTGTTTGTACAGAAAAAGCCATCGCGTACTAAAACGTGCCCTGTCCTTGCTCACTTCAGCCAAAGGGCAGCTGAGCACTCTTGCTTTCCACGCATGTGTCTTTATCAAACATTTTGCTCTTTCCAGAGTTGCTGATACTTTATAATTGAAAAACTAACAGGATCCACCTTCCCCCCCGTTGTTTTGGTTTTTTTTTTAACAGTTTCCACTTTGTTGTGGTACTCCTCGAGAGCATGCTAGGGAAGATGAGAACAGTGTCTCACGCAGCAATTCCCAGAATCAAAAGGGTGTGTAAATTAAAAAAGGATAACAGTTCATGGAAAATGAAACGTGAACTATCGGCCTTTCCGATGTTTATTCAAACATTTAACTTCATGTGAAATAGAACCAGTGTTTCAACTTGTCTCTACTAGAAATTTGAATGTTAATTATCAGTATATTAAAAGAACGCATTTCTAATACAAATAAACATTTATAGAAATACAGATACCACCAAAACAAGTCCATTATCATTTCTCATGTCATTATAAATGCTTAGCAGACCCTGAAATACTCTTTAGTCATTTGACTACTTAGTTATTCTGGCATAAAATCAAAACAAAGCAACCTTTGTAACTCATGTGTGAAATGAGAAACTCCAGACTTCAAAATAAACACGTCTTTTGCCCATTATGTAACATTTTGGTCACCCCTCTGTGCCTCAGGTTTCCATTCAGTTAGCAAATGAACTTCCTGTAGTACCCACTAGCTATGGCCAAGGTGCGTTTTGTCCCAGGCCTAACTCACTTTAAAACTCTCCAGCTGTCTCAGTGGAATATACAATTTCATTGGAAAGACACAGAAACTAAGATTTTACTTTCCATCCTCCCTCTGAAATTACAGCTATTCAAAAGAATGTCAGCAGTTCTTTTTTTTCCGGAGAAAGAAAGAGAAATGAAAACAGAACAGACTATCGTGGGCTGTACCTCAAGGCAAATTGTCTGCCGGACTTCTGGACGTTACTAAGGAGGTAGAGTAATTAATGCAAAGCTACAGCAGGAGACATGCTGCCGTGAGTTATGCAGCAGTTTTGCATCTTTCAGAATGTAAAACTAAGGCAAAGAACGCTGCCTAGGCTGTGGTATTCCAAGACAGCCAAACCATCCCCTTCTCTTCCGCAGACTAAGCAAAGACTTGCATAATTCCGACTACTTGCCCGTGGATGCTCTGGTTAGCTTCTCAGTCAGCACGCCCTATTCTTAACTTTTCTGGTTTATTATAAATCTTTGTCAGAGGACCTATGATTTCCTAGGTCAGTTCTTTCAGAAATCTTGACTATTATTATTATTAAGACCTCTTTCTTCAGAACAATGAACTCCTAATTCTCTTAGATTTGGTGATTTCCAGCTCAATGGTCTTATTTCCATTAGTTCATTCCGCTCCCCCCCGCCCCCGCACATTCACTGGCCTTACTAAACACGGAGGTAAAATATTTATTTATTTGAGGAAGCATACTTGGATTAATTTTTACCTTGATTGATACCTCATCATACAGTTTCCACAACTTCTTCCTTCTACTTAGACAGTCAAGAACCTTTTTGTACTTGTTTGAATTGCTATGATAGCTCTCGCTTAGCCTGGCAAATCTCACTTCGTCTTTACATTTTCTGCCCCAGGACTCACAACCTTGTTAAGGAATCCTTCTTCCTCTCTTTCTGGGCTATCTACTCACCTAACACTTCTGGAACTAATGACTGATGTTTTTTATGTCAAAACCACTTCCCAACTGCCTTATCTTTGATACACCTTATCAGTTTTTACACTTACAATGAAAATAAAGCTTTCTCTCTGTTGAAACTGGCCAGGATCTTCAGTTCAGCTGACTTTACTAATGAATTCCACAGGTTCCTAACTCCTTTGAAATCAAGGCTCTATTATGCTGGCCTGCTTTTCAGTAAGGTTAAAAAAACTGTGATCTTTCAATCTAAGATACTTTCTACAACCAGGCTTTCTCCAATAGCCTTACCACCTAAAACGAAGCCTAAGGCAGCATGTATCATAAAGCTCTGCGCAGCGGGAATATCAGAGCATGATACTGGTCTTCGGTCTTTATATGCAATCTGTGTCAGTTTTACAGTTGGAAAATGGGAAAAAGAATTGGTTTGTGATGACGTGGAGGAGCACATTTAATCATGTTTGTGAACCTCGGCTTTTTGAATTTATGTATTTTGCTTACGTATAGTATATAAACCCTACTGCTAACCATTGCTTAGTTAAACAGGATTGTTTGCGGTCCTAATAAACACTTTTTCCTCATTAGACAACAGTTGGAAAATCTGTTCAAGTACCTGTTCTCTGCATCTACTGATCCTCTCAGACAACAAATCTGAATTAGTTTTCTCTTCATCAAGCTCAAGTTCCAGGTGAGATAACTTGTCCTAAGTGGAACAAAGAAAAAAGTAATTTCAACATACTACATCCCCATCCTCTTCAGATTGCTACAAGGGCATTCTTCCTTAAACTTCAAGGACACAAACTGTCTGAGAGACAGGCTTGAAAAGTGAAATGCCTCTGAAAAAACATACAGAATTTAGAAATACAGATGGCAGGTTTTTAAAGTTAATTTGTTTGTCTGACAAAAGTAAAGTAGAAGTTTCATTTCCTTTTTTAATCACTCCCACCAATTTCAAGAAAATAGGAGAAATTCTGTAATGTTTCTAGAAATTGTTTTTAGAATATTTAAGTTACATTATACATTTGGAAATTCATTTTCATATGACTACAATGGCATAAAAGTGTTTGTTTATGAAAGTCAAACGACAGGTTAATTGAACTGAACATTTGTGAAGCTAACCCTGTAACAACATAGTTAGGATACCAATGTGATTTCGGCTCCTGAAATTAATTTATATTAGATGCTAAACAGAACTTACACTTCTAAACACTTCTGAAGTTCTGAGCGATGGGCCTACGAACAAAAATAATACAATTTTGCCTAATAAACTCCAGCAAAAATTAATTTAAAAGAAAGCTTATTAAAATGATGAAAGAACAACTGCAATTTAGAACACATCACGCTACAATAGATATGTTAACAGATCACCCTGAGAACATGCCAGAATGATTCCTGCAGGATTACTACACGGATTTCCAATTACATCAAGTTATTTTGTTTCTTCTCAGACAGAATCCATGCAAAATACCAAAATCATTTTAATCAGTTCTACTAAAATATCAACCCTTAAAAATATATTTTACCTCCATTTGTTTGATTTGTCTTGCCCGATCGTCTTTTAAGTGGTTTTTGGCTTCCAGTTCATACTCCAAACTTTTCACAGTCTGTTCTAGCAGCTGAGTTTTTGTTATTGCCTCATCCTGAGCTCTCTGGTGGTCCCTCAAGTTTTCTTCCATAAGACGTATCTGAAACAATAAGATTATGGTAACACACTTTATACTGTACTTTTTATTAAAAAAGTGATGTCAGTGAAGGGAACTGACTACAAGTATGACAGATCTAGAAGCATGACAGGAATTACACTGAGTTATAGGTTTTTCACAGTAATTTTTGTTTTAGCCACAAGATGGCACCAAGAAAATAAACTTAGATTATAAGGTCTAAAGAGATGCTTCACACTGCAAGTTCTACAATGACAATTATACATAGTGGGGTTTTTAAAATTTATTTCTTTTCACTCAGTTACAGCAAGCTGAAATTTTTACCCTTTATTAAAAGGTTATATCTTTGGAACTTGTGCAACGTTATTTCTTTCCTTTTCAGACTACCAATACTGTAGCTTTTAAATAATAACGTGGTTTATATGTCTGAGGCACTTCAATGACATAATTGCTTTTTTTTATATATATATATGTGTGTGTGTGTATTAGTATAACTTTTAGATACAGTAGGCCTATCTGCTGAGGACAAAAGCTTCCTAATCTATCAACAACAGGTACTCAATAAAATTTATCTAAAACCTTCACAGTACTTAAAAAAAAAAAAAAAAAAAAGTAGCAAGAGGGGTTTTAGGTGAGACTGTTAACCATTCCTTATACTCATAACTTAACTTGTGACATGTACCTAAAATATGGTAAGAGGTTTTTTTCTTCAGCATACAGTCTTCCATATTCTTCCTCTGTTTAGTCAAGTGCTTGAGGTGGTGAAGCTAAAATAATGTATTAGGGAGCGTTACAGAGTTCGTTACCTATTGCTAAGTCATGACAACAAAACGTTGGACGCCTGCATGACCTGGTGAACAGGTAGTTAAGTGCAGAGATTTGTACATCAATAGCATTTCATACACATGTAACGTTTCAGAATGACACTGGATTGACAGCTTTCAAGACCGGTATGTTTTATGTATCCACAGAGAACTCACTACATTTTTAAAGCCCTAGGATTTTAAATATTGCCTCATGGAGACGTAGCATTCCACAATCAGTAATATATTGTCCTTTATATAATGTTTGGATTATCTTTTTGTCAAATAATGAAGGTTTACTTTGTTCTGAATTTTCTTCTTTCTATTTGTTTTGTAGTTGTAACAGATAACACTAGAAATATTTTTCATCATCACTGTAAACACAGTGTGTATACATATTTACACACACACACATATACGTATCTTTTATTTAAGCTGTCTATTCTCTTTTATTCAACTTAAGAGCCATCTCAATATCTCAGTTTTATCTTTCACATTTCATTATGAGTCTTCACCCCTTTACAAAGGCTCTCCATTACTGAATGTAATAAATACAGAAGGAAGACAGAATAATAGATAGGAATTATACTTTCTTCTATTGTTGTTGTTTTAAATTGAATTTAAAACAAGTTTGTTAAGGGGAGAGAGCAACACAAGAGAAGTTCTGAACTGGAAAAATCAAACTAAAATATTCTACACACAGAAATTATCTGTGACCAGTATATTCTCATAGCTTTTCCAACTGCAGAACAAATACATGCAGATCTTCAAAAGATCAGATTGCCTTCATGGCAAAATTTACACGCTAAGAGGCAGATGCTTCCAGACTGCGGTTGATTCTTGGTTGCACAGGCACCTTTGTCATTTAAATCTGCAACTTGGCTCATATGAAGGAAGAGGAGAATGTATGTCAACTCCTTTAGAGATGGAATTTAGTTTTAGTTTTTTGTGTTTTTTTTTTTCCTAAATAACTTCTGGTTTGTTTTTTTTTTCCCCCTAATTCAAGAATTTTCACATTCTAAATTCTTTCAGTGGCAGGCATGAAAAGAGCAGCAGATCATCAATGGAAACCTTGTCATATCACTTATGATAAATGCAGTGTTTGACAAATGAATGTATCTGTCATAAACAGGAAACTCCATTTCCCTGGCAGAAGTACACGCTGATCACCATCGTTAAGAATGCAACTCAAAAGCACGCTGACTGAGATCAGTCTCTCATGACGAAGTACACAAAAGTGTGATAGCAAACATTCATTGTTGAAAACTCTCTGAGCTGAATTCTAGGTCAAAGGTTACGATTTGTGGCTGAGTTTATGAGTCATTACCTCGTCTTGCATTCTCATGGTTGTCAGGCGTGATTTTTCTACCTCGAGGTTTTTCTCTTTTAATTGCCTCTGCACATCTGCAAGTTCCCTGCGATTTTTCTCCTTGTATTCATCAAGCTGGTTCTGAAGCTCCAGAGTTGATGTTCTTGAGACCTCTAGCATTTCAGACATCTGGAAAAAAAGGTATACGTGTTTTTTTTTTTCCTGAAATAGTGCTGCAAAAGGTTCTATCATGCTTAATACACCAAAAGTTTTTTTTCTCTAGCTTTGATATTAAGGTCAGTATTTTCAAATGCAAAATTGATCAAACATGTTCCCAAACAAAGGAATTTCTATTCAAAAGTGTGAAAACACAAAACACTAAGGTTCTTTTCTAATAGTATAATTGGCAAGACTGTTCTCTTTCTCATCAGTTTTTCCAGCTGACTGACATAACAAACTCCAGTCCCACTTTAGTATATGAATATTAAGTTGTACAGTTTACACACAGATGTCAAAATAAGTCTAATGTGGTAGCGTCTGGAGAATCAGTTGTCGAACTCAAATACCACTGTAGCATACATGAGAACTGAACTCAGATCTGGGATCTTGTTTAAACAAAACAGAGCTGGTTTACAACCGTATTTTGAGATAGCAGCGTTCCAACCACTGTTCCAGCCCAGAAAGCTTTTACTGATATTCTCAAAGTTAAAGACACTAATAGTAAAGTTTGCATTTCCCTTTCTTTTACACATTTAAAAAAAAATCTTTACAATTTGGCAGCTCATTTGCTTTTGCCTGTTAGATATTCAGATTTCTACAGCCTCTTTGGAGTGAGCTCATACCTCCTCCTGTAACTTTTCAACAGTCCTGTTCAGTTGCATTCGTTCGTTCTCCATTTCATTCTTTATCTGCTTTAACTGCTCCTTCTGGTGAGTTTCATCTTTTAACTGCTGGCTTAACTGTTGCCGTTCCTGTGAAATACAATGGATGTTCTCCTGCAGTAGGTTAAAAAATACATATAATGAATTGTAGACCCTCTTTTCTAACTCCTTAAAGGAATGTCATATAATACTCTCTATGCAGCAGTAATACTACCACATTTTCCTATAAGCTCCCTTTAATGCTTCCTTCAAAGTTTTCTCAACAACCTTTTTTTCCAGGCAAAAAAAGAAAATTAAGTACAAATCTGTTCCTGTGAGGAGTGAGAATTTTTTCCCCGTTGCTGTGCTTCTACAGAACCCAGAAGCCTTCATCAAGATGATGTTGCATTGTGTGAGATGCTGTGCAAACAGAACTTTGCAGCTCCTAGCACAGAAATCTCCTTCCTGACAGAACTTTTGCCATTAATGTTCAAACCAGACTTCCAATTCCTGGATTCAATTTTGAACGAACTGCAGAGCTATGCTGTATGCTCATCTCCCAGGAGCTCCAAATGTTTCTGCTATCACATTTAGGATGTTTAAGAACCTACCACCCTCCAACTTCTAAATACCATCCATCAGCAGAATGACTGACTGTCACTAGTTCGTTCCGACAGAAGAAAAGCTGGTTATCTTCCATCTGATGCTGGGACTCTCACCTCTTCCTTCTCCCTCCACAATAAAATACCTTAATGGCCCTACTCTAAATAGACACTGCAAGACCAGAAAAAGGGGTTGTTTCTGAGAGGCACCATTAAATTGATGAAAACCAGATTATGGACAGTTTAAATTGTTCCAACAGAAAAATGTAAATAATTAAAATCACCATAAAGTGTAAAAAGCATTCCAAAACATTGCTTTACATTTTAATATTGCAAATACAAAGTTTTGTTGAATATCTGATACCTGTGATGCTTGCTTTATTACACTTCAGAAAATTTTAAATGTGAAAGCACAGCAGTATTTCTGTAGGCAATATAGATCAGAATCTCAAAAAATAATTGTTCTGTTGTAAGATAAAAGTCAAATCTTATGTTCCTGTATAACCCGTCAGCAAAAGACACCTCTGATACAAACAAGAGTTACGGTGCATGCATAAGAAGTGCATATATAACCCTAAAACACGCTGGAGGCTAACAGACCTTGTTTTGCAAAGTCTGATTCTACACCTGAACTGGCTTAGCTGACACCAAAAGATTTTTAAGAACCCTGAAGAGGTTCAACTGTATCACTTCAGTTCTAAAAGCTGCTGAAGTCCACACCGTATTGGTACAGGCTGTGAAAACCTCACTGTGTCCCCTCCATCAGCCTTTCACAGACCACTTCACTTCACGGTTTGTTTACACACCACTGCGGAACGGCGCACAGCGATCGGTGAAATACACTGCGGCTGAGTAACGGTGCCAGCAGGACGCTGCTCTGCACTTCCGCTGCGCTGAGAAGAGAAGTAAACCAGCACAGCAGATCTGGTCCCTCTCTTTACTTCTGAGTTATTAATAGCAACAAAGAGTCAAAAAACAACCAAAAAAAAAAAAAAAAAAAATCAATCACTAATATGAGAAAAAAATCATCTACTAACTAGGGCAATTGACAAAGTAATAATAGCTATGCATAATTACAACATTTAAAGAAAATAATAATAGAGGGCTTGATGCAAGCAGTGGATCACCTCAATTTTCATCAGGTCATGCTAACTTTTGCCTGATTTTCAGATATGTAGCAGACTCAGATGCCTGAGATTGAAATTTAGCTTTCTCTCCTTTGAGTTATATTCTAGCATCCTGAAAACAAAAATTCGTACTTTTCATGAATTGCATCTCCCCATTTTCATGAACATATTTTTAGTGTTTGTTATTAAGAAGGATGATAAAACAAATACTAAGAACATTATTAAAAATCAGAAAGTGTTGTGAAGTTATAATCTAATTATTTTAATAGAAAATGCAATTCCTACATAACTGACCTGTTCAAGGACAAATTTCAGTTTTGCTGAGTTTGTTTTTAGTTAGTTCAACAATAAATTGACAGCATATCATGGTAAGGACAGTTCAAGCTTCATGCTCTCCTTCCCCCGTATCTGTTAAAATCCCTCCCACCCACAACCACAGGACCGCACATTTTCCTGGACCCAGTAAAGATCCTACCACTTTTTCAGCCTCTCCTCCTGATAAATCATATTTATTAGTGACTGGAGAAAGCAAAGGCTTTTCTGGGTACGTATAAAGTCCAAGACTGAAAAAAAAAAATATTACAGCAGCATTGTTTCTTACCAAATCAACAAGTTTTTAATGCACGATCAGATGGTTCACACGCACAACCATTCTCTTTGGAAAACTGTATTATGGCTGATTGTTCCCTGGGCTTGATGAATTCTACTTGGCTGGAAATGGTCGTTTTCTCACCCCGCCATTCTGCATAATTTTCTTCTCAAAATCTATTCAATAGGTGTCCGTATTATGATCTGTGTTATTTAGCTAGTAACTATGCCATCAAACAGTTTATTCTTCAAACAGTGAAATTACTACTAAAGGATAATAAGGTCCTTGCTGTTTTGCTAAAATGTAGCCAGCAGAAAACTTGATACCGTAGGTATAAGGTAAAAATATTCCTCATGAAAACTGAGCATTGCAACAGAAATGATCTTTGTTTTAACAAAAACCCAACATACGGTGCTGTGCACCACTAATTCTCTGTGCCTACCATTACTTAGCACAATGCAATGTTAAGTTTCATATTCTTCCACCCATGGAAAGGATCCTGTATTCTGATTGTTTAATTTAAAAAGCACAGAATACTTGGCATTGTCATTCATAATGTGGGTGTAACTGATAATTTTTAATACATTGTAGTACACTATTGTTAAGGTGCATAATAATTAGATTAAATTATTTGCTTTCCCAAAGGAGTTCTCAAGACACTTCCAAAAGTCTTCTCAATGTTGCAAAAATGTTAAAACATATTTAATTTTTCTTGAAACAGTGGACTGCACAGGGGAGACTGCCCTAAACCAGAGGTTATAACACAGCACGAGACACTACCAAAAATACTACGCGCTTGACAATCCATAAAGAAAATTTCCATTTACACGGAGGTTGATTTTAGACTAAAGCAATAAAACAAATCGTCTATAATATTTAAGTGTGTTCCAGCTTTAACTCTTCCGAGTAGAAATTTGGGACGGAGGAGGAATAGATTTGGCTATGTTTACAGCAACTGTTACAAGTCTAGTCATACTGTCATTGTCTTTCTTATGCTAGTTCAGCATTAAAAGTAGTTTGCATTATGTAAAAAGCAAGACGGGCAAGTCAGGACTTAAGTTTCCACTGTGATAAGTATTATTACTGCGCCAAAGCTTGGCATCGAAATTCTCAAAGGTAACACAAGGCCAAATCAGCCTACTGCACAACATTATTCATTAAAACAAGCAAAACGCTAAAGACAGAAAGGCTGAATTGTTCTAAACAAAACGGACCGCTGATTACGTTCTGAAATCCTTTAGCGCTCGTATCCAGTGGACAAGAAAAGTGTACTATCAGAAAAAGGATTAAATTTGGTGGCCTAGAAATCAGCCATAATTTGTGAATAAAATGACAAGACAGACTCTTCTGTCGTCTTTCCTACATCTCTTTAATTTGCAGACCCAGCCTGGAGGCAGCATTCCTTGGTGTGCCGCCCTGAAGGATGCGTAAACAGAAAAGAAAGGAGACGCTTTCCAAGCATCTGGACCCAAAGCTAACCAAGAGGAGGAGATGCATGTGGTACACTGGTCCATGCTGTGCAGGAAGGTCGAGCTGGACTGTGACAGTTCTTAGAGAACAGTGCTAAATATAAGCCAGTGATGAGCAACGGGCCATCTATTGCGATTGTGAAGGCTATCACCAACACAAACAAGCAAATTTGGTGAACGAGTGAGGTAGAAGAGATAAACAGATATTTAAAAAAAAAAACAAAAGAAAAACAACAAAAAACCTGACCAAAAGCCTCACATGAAACACTTATTGATGTAGTTACATGAATGTCAGCTTAAAAATATCATTTTGTAGAAACAAAACTTCCTTACCCGTTCTGTTAAAACCTTATATTCTTGAAGCACATTCCATTTTAAAGACACAGTAGTGTTTTCTTGTTGTTGTTATTTTGTACTTTTTACCATAATTAAGTGAACCATGAGAACAATTTTCCCTTGATTTATAATCCACTTAAAGACCAGTTTCATCTCCAGATTTTCAGAACAGTAATGTAAAATTTGTGTTGAAGACAACAAGGGAAAACATCTATTCAATTAAAAAAGGGTCGCTAGCAATGTACACGTACATCACTTTTGAGTCTGACTTGACAGAATCACTTAAAAACTTCACTTCTAGAGGCAAAAGCAAGAGAATTCTGAACTATCTGCTACTGTAGGAATAGATGCTTCTTCAGTAGATGTAAAAGGTGAACTGCAATGAGGAAAGAAGAGGTTTGCAACTTTTCCACATACACAATATGACATCAGTAAGAAAAGTTTTAACACTCATACGCATCCCTCTCCACTGCTCTGAAGTAGATGCGCTCGCCGTATGATTGATTTCTGGGCTAATCTGGGAGAAAGCATATCCTTTCCTGGATGCTGAGCAGACTAGAGGAGCAAGGTGGAAAGAGAACTTCACACATAGTTTAAAAGGCTGCAAGTCCTGGTGATGTGTCTTAAACCTCTCTGGACTTGTGATGAAATACAACATGCAATATTTGCAAATAAGACTGTTCATAAAACAATAAGAAGAAAAGGTAATTTCCTGATATTTGTCTACTACCAATATTTTTATTTAAATCCAAGTACAGCTTTTCATTCTTTTACGGGTAAATACCTACACACAACCAGAACCAAATGATCATTCGAAATAATAAAACAGATTTATAAAACCTGATGCAGTTTGTTTTGTGACTCATCTCCCTGAAATTTTGCTAGATCCATAGAAGTAAAAAAAAAAAAAAAAAATTCCAGCAAGAATATACTTTTAATTAGATGATGCTATGCAGTCAGGAAACATTTGAACATTGTAGTGACGTCTAGACTTTAAAACAAAGTGTACTTCAAAAAGAATGAGATGTTGCTCTGCAGAAAGCAATGGTGACCTAGGTAAACAAATGGGAAATTTAAAATTTAAATATTGCAAATTGCTCCTGTTCTTACCTGCATTTCTTCTAGTTGGCTTTCCAAAGACCCTTTTAACACTACCAATTCTTTTGCCTCCTTTTCAGCCTGGTTCAGAGCGTCTTTTAATTGTTGCTTCTCTTCCTGCAACAATACGATTCAACACGTTTAGAAATAGTGGCAAGGCCTTTAATCCAACAAGTGAGCTGAGCTATAAAGTACATCCACTCTGGCCTGTCCCTGACCTCCCCAGCTCCAAGCTGGGACTTGCTTTCACACTGGTTCTCCCTGAGGAAATCTCTCCTATGCATGTCAGCAAACTGCATCCCGCTTCTTGACAACCTGCTGGTTTGCTGAGCCTTCCCAACGACACTGCCCGTCCTCCTCTTTGTCAGTTTTTGTTCTATGATATATCCTTTGCCAACAGGAAGGAGACTCCTAAGGGTCTTGTTTTCTTAACTCACCTCGTATCTTTTGATTTTTTCCTTCACTGAAATTTCTTCCCCTTTCATATTATCAATTTCTTTGTGCAGCTCCTCAATTTTACTCTCCAGCTCATCAACTGTTCTCTTTAACTGTTCGTTTTCCTCAGTCAGCTCTTTGACTTGATTTTCTACACCGTTTCGCAGCTCTTGTGCAGCATTTCTTTCACTGGCAAGGACAGCAGCAGTCTGGTGAAAACAAATTATGTCACGTTTGAAAAAAATAGCAGTAACTGATGCTGTTTTCCAACAGAAGTTTCATACAGCACCCCAGCAAATACAGCTAGTACCTAACATTAAAATATCAGCAAAGAATTTAACTTGAAGTCTGTATGCACTGCAAACATGAATTTTTATTATTCATATTACTGTGGGAGAACACACAAGGAGCATTTTTTTTCCTCAGGCATACCTACATGCTGAAGTAACACACAACAACTGAACAGTCTCAAGCCTGCAATCACGTATTTTCACCTTAACATCTTCCTCTTTATTGCCCTAAAATAGTTTAATTATCCAATTGTTGGGTAGTTCCAAGTAACCTAAAAAACTCAGCCATATGGACCTTTAAGGAATAACATCTCGATGAAGAGTGTCTTCCACAGCAACACAAAATGTAAGCAGTCTCACCCCCCAGCTTATTCCAAGCACTAACACACACTACATCCATGCAGCAATCTGTGGGGCTGCAGAGTAAATCAGCCCAGGGAACAGGATCAACTGTAACACATACACAGAAAACAGAAAGAGATTACAAACACAGATATATACAGATTAATATAAAGAGATCTGGAAAAAAAAGCCCCAATCCATTTCAAAACCTGGTCCCACAAAGCACTGCGCCAGCACAACAGAAACCGAAGTACCTCACAGCGCACTGGTGCCGCTCTGCCTGCGTACCATACAGCCCACACGTGGGGCTGCATTTATTCACCAGAAGTTCTGCTTGGTTTTCAGTTACTGCTTGGGGATGGAAGGAGTTTAGCTACAGAGTTCAACTTGTATTCAAACAGATACGCTTTGTATTTTTTTCAGAAACTCAAATCAATATACAGCCCAAAGACAAATTATAATAAACTACTCATCACAATTTATCACCTGGTGATAGATTATTTTTTTTCTGACAGGGCAACTGGCTGCAGCATATAACTTTTCAGAGCTAATAATCACCTTAACCTCACTGCTTACCCTCTCCAAAACACCCTACCATTTATTGTGGAAACCACGACGGAAGTATGTGTCTCTCTTGTTACACTCCCTATCCCGTTATAGTGTAACACAGAGCAGGTAGGTACTTGTAAACATGTAATTCTGTGGAGCAATGAGCTGGAAGGATGTCATCTTTGCTCTTCATTGACTTGTCAGTCAGAATCTCCTCCAAAGAACATAAAAGAATCCAAGGTCTAATTTGTGGTTCTTCTCGTGGACACTCAGGGTGTGACACGAAGCAATACTCCGCACAAAGACCTGGTTCACGTGTACAGGCCCACTGCCTTCTACACCGAGACCTCCAACTACAGTAAGAGCATCAGAACAGACACGCGACCAGTCCAGACCAGTATTCTCTCCAGTGGCCATAGCTGATGGTTATGGACAAAAAGAGGAAGATCTATGGGGCAAGGCTTTCCCTGTCACACGCTCCCAGCTCTCACTGTTTTTCCTCTATGCATGTATCATCCACAAATTTCCGTAATCCTTTTTGAAACCATTTCAGCCGCTGCCCTCTACGTTATCTGGTGACAACAGGTAATTACATATTAATTACTGAACCATAGCATTTTTGCCATGTGAAATCATGTTTATCTGGGTGAAAACAAAAGAAATCCTACAGAGTACTTCAGTAAGAGCCCATTTTGTGAAATATTTTAGGAAAGCATGAAAATCACTTTTCAGTTATGCTATTTTTGACTGTAGCTCCTGATTTTCCCCACTCCATCCACAGAAGGAATAAGCAGAGTTATACAAAAGGGTGTTTACAAAGTGTGTCCTAGATTGTTTTCTAGCAAGCAATAGCTTTAAAATCATGCAAATTAGTTTGATAAAGCGGTAACTCGGAAAACACTCAGACTGTCTACAGGGTCATTGAACTTACTATACAAAAACTGGCAGCATAAGCAGGCTGACAAGTTCTGGTCTTTTGAAAATACTGAAAAAACTTGTTCTTCTAAGGACATGACTAGCTAAAAGCTCCAAAATAAATCTCTGTGGATGCTTTAAGTTCTCATATACTGAAATGTCAATGTACTCCTTTAATTTTGCTTTTTGCATACAGCAAAGTTTTACTAATTAGCAAGCACTCCACCAGTGGCTCCTTTTTGTCTCATTTCCCCTTTCTGGAGCGGAGTGCAAGCAGCTGAGGCACGCTGGGGAGTTCAGGGAAAGGAATGTTGATTTGTCTGTTCTTTTTCACCCAACCGCCTACACAAGGCCGGGGAGCAAGAGGACTGCAGCAGACTCACGCCGTACCTGAAGATTCCACCACCTCATCTCCCGTGGTCTGCTCTGTTTTCCCAACACAGGAAACATTATTTACTTAGAGCTACACACACACCGGCTAAAGCCAACAACCAAACCACCCCACCAGATCTACATACCTAAATATACACATAAATACATATATAGACACACACATATTTAACCTAACAGGTTCAAAATTAAGTTCAGCCTACGGTGATGCAGTCCTACCTGGAGATCTGCTCCAGCCTGCCTTTTGCTGTATGTATCTTAGGATATTGTTCCAGCCACTAAAATTAAACTAAACTGGTATTCTCCTTTTTCACTATGTATTTCAGTAAGTTAGCAAGATGCCAGGTGAATATACATAAAAGGTAGAGAAGTATAAAGAGCAAGTTCCAAGTATTATCTTTTTTAACCTAATTTAAAAATCTTGGAAATAAATTGTGTATATAAATAAAACCTGCCTAAAGTTCCAGCTGCTGAGTGACCAGCCCTTAACCAGCAGATCTCCGCAGGTCTCCGGTGACCTTGGCATCATTACAAGAGTTACGCCTTCACAGGAATGAACCGCTCCCAAACAAATTCTCTAACACGTTAAGTACAAAATTCCCTTTTTTCACCTCGAAGGGGTATGTCTTAAAAAACCACCAACAATAAATATATACACTCACACACACACAGGGTTTTTCCAGATGGTAGGAAAACTCTCTTAGTTTTGGGGAGCGTTACTGTATTGTGGTTGGAGAGTGGGCATTTTTCTTACTGATCTTCCACGGAGAGTAGGAGAAATTTTCTACACAACGCACATTTCACTGTACACTGTTGTTTCAACGTTTTTTCAGCTTGTTTCAGATAAGATTGCGAAGCAACACAAAAGTATTTATCCTATCAGTTTACCTTACGTAACCGTTACTATACACATAAGGCACAGAAGATCCCCTTCAGGGTGATATTAAAAAAAAAACTATACACAGGTATCTTCAATTTGATACTGGAATTTAAAGAAAGTCAAAGCACACAAACACAATTCAGATGTTCTTTGAGTAGAAAATGTATACATAGCATCGCTTCTCCGGAGGAGTCAAATGCCACAGCTGGGTTTAGATAGAAAAAAGCCTATACTCATTTATCCCCAGCGTAATGAGGATTGCATGCAGAGCTCTTCACTGGCATAAACAAAGCTTCCAGGTTATAATAGCTTTTGGCAATACAGGTCACACCTATCCTGTAGCATCTTGTCACAGAAAGCGAGGGTCTCAAAAAACTCCACGCCTCTTCCCTTCTATTCTCCACTGTTAGTCTTATCTGGCACCCCACATCACCTTCTACCTCCCCTCGAGGTCTTCTCCTGGGAAGACAGGTGAAAATGACAGAAGAGAGCCTAGGTGTCATTAGAAAGGATACGCAAAGGAAACAAGCGCTGAAAGGTAGTTCTGACAGACCTCGTAGCCACACCGTTACGGGAGAACCCAGCAGAACAAAATCCCTATCCAGATATGGAACAGTTACTCAAGATTCAGGCCAGCAGCTATCAAATCATACGTGGACACTGCTGAAGCAGAATGGGATTGTTGCGTCCTTTGACTGCGGAACTCCACCAGCCCAAGGACCAGAAGGCAATATTCCTCATGCAGAGACCATACGTTAAATTTGCCACTCTGTCGTTAGAGACGGCCCACAATAATCTGCGCAGAATTCCCCTAACAAAACATACCAGTAGAAGATATAAAAACCACTGCGCTAAAATTACAGAGCAATTACTATGTACGCTGATAAATTTTGAATGCCAATTATTGCACTTCAATAGGTTAAAACTGGAAGTGGCAACAGCACAGACAGTTTGAACTGTACAACAGATGGCACTGAGAGCAGTCGTCCTGTTCTCTTCGGTTCTGTCTACATGAGCAAGAAGGCACAGCTTTCATTTAAAATTCAGTGACTGGCTCACACATTCAAAAAAGGAGTTGAAAGCTGTTTGCAAAAGCACTGAATTAGCGTGGGTTAAAGTGATGAGGACGAAACTGAACACTACAGGGCTAGGAAGTACAAATGAGGAAAAAAAAAGCCAGACAGGGAGAACTCACACGTACAGACTGTGCTGTGGATCCAAACCCTTCAGTCCACACCTGACTTATCTGTCAGGGTGCTGTCCATAAACAGCGTGAGGTAACAAAAGGTTCTTAAGGCTTAATGACACTACGTCAATTAACGACTCCTGCTGGTACCCGTACATTGCTACATTTCACATTTGGGGATGTTGGTAAAGTTTTGGCGATCGCTTTAACTAAGTTTATATAAATTTAACCATGGTAACAGACTGGGTAAAGGTCACAAAGTAATGATTTAAGTTGAATATGAAACATTAACAGACATGTTGTTAATATAACATGGCCTCTAGTTCAGAGAATCGTGGATCAGCCTCTTCAGAGGCTTGAAATGAGATTACGTAGAGAAACACATACTGCGCACGTAACAGACAAAACTGGTTAAACTAGATTCTTGAAGACAAAAGCTGGACTGAAATACTGTATATTCAGACATATTTGTCATACAAAAAGAAACCCCAAGCCAAACCAAACGAAACAACAAAAAACCCAAACCCCCCAAAAACAGAGGAAAAAAACCAATGTGTATCGAGCATTGAAGGGGGCTCTTTGGATTTTAAAATTAACATTTCTCAATTCCAAGGCTGCAATTTCTTCCCTATGATATACAAAACATGCTGCTTTCTTTTTACTCCTATGTGCTTGTTGTGGCAGTATGTTTTAGTAAACCAACTTTTTACTACATTATAGTATGGAATTATATTTATGTGAGGTATAAGCCCTATAGCATTTTCTTTGTTATGTTTGTTTGCCTGCGCTTGCTCTTTCCTTCCAGTCTGTCTGTCCTCGCTCTGGATTCCAGAGCATTCAGTGCCTTCTATTCCCTATCTTTATCCTGTTTCACATCCAGATTTCCATCTCTTCAATCTCTGAAGGAACAATACCTTCCTCTTAATATCCACATCCTTGCAGACTTCTTAAACACAGACCTTTTTCTCATCATTATTGTTGAATACATGAAATATTTTATTATGGTTTCTCAAATTTTAATGTTTAAACTAATGACTTAAGACTAAGCAAGCAGACTTAAACTACAGAGATTAAGAAGTCTGTCTAGAAGAAAGAAAACAGCTGTAGTGATGAGATCCCACAAAACAAAGTCCTCTGTGACTGCCTGAAGATAAGCTTCTGCGTTCTGCCATTGTCATCGTCCCATGCTGCACATGCAGTAGCTTTCCTTACTAGCCCAGCAGTGGACTCCAACCATCATGAATGAAACAAGTTATCAAACCCTGAAAGAAAGATCCACTGCAGAAAATCTGTTTCTGACCACAAAAAAAAAAAAAAAAAAAAAAAAAAAAAAAAAAAGATCATTCATGGAGGAAAATAATCTATGGCCATCAATAGCCACTGCAATTTTTTAATAATTCTCATACATTTTAATTTTGAAGCTCAAAGGAGTATTCAATCAGCCTGAGAACAAGTCAAGAGTTCACAGCGGGCTGTTGGTGCAGAAATAAAGGAGTGCTGCAGAAATGAGTGAGGCAGGAAAAGAACAAGTTTCACTGCTAAGGGACCCAAATACAGCCCAAGAGAACCTGGACTCTATTCTTGTCTCTTCCAAAGAGCTCCTGAGGCAAGTCACGCAACCAAAACTTTCCAAAGGGGATCAGTAACTGCATGCTCCTTAATTCCTTGGTGCTTGATTTGAGACACGAGCCAGGGTGTAGTTTCCAAAGTCTTGCATGCACAGCACAACCAAAGTCAGGAAAAATTGTACCACGAATATATCAAGGACTACATAACGGTTAACATTACGTTAACCCACGCACCTCAATTTGAATATGCACTACTAATTGATCGTTTTGACAGTAATGTCTCTACCTCTTACTTTCCTATACTTAATATAGGGAATAACACTACTTATGTGCTTGCAGCTATGCTGAGGAGAGGAATTAAAGTTTGTGAAATAATCAATGTAATTCTTTCTTCAAAAGACATTTTTAGTAGTATGTACTGAGTGCAGGAACAGACTAAAGTCTGGAAACCAGTGATAAATGAAATATTCTAACATTATGTTTAAGTGAGTACAAAGCTACTTTTAACTCGTAACAGCTGGGTGAAGAGAGTGAGAGAACGCACCGCTGTTTGCTTGGGTCCGGACAGCTGATGGATAAAGCTGTACCTAGCGCAGGCCTGCCCACCTAAGCTCACGCAGTCACAGCTGCGGGAGCTCAGACATTTAGTTTCCAGTTTTGGGCGGAAGGAAGTTCCTTTCCGTAAGGGAACTTCAGCAGTGACACTCAATTCCCTCACTTCTCATCCTGCTCCTTTCAAATGTTTTGCCTAACAAGAAATCAATCTAATAAAGTTTGGGTTTGTGTCCCTGGGTACAGTTATATGAGTCCAGAAATATTTTAAAATACATTAAAATTAGTCAAGACCAAGTTTAAATAAAGCAATGAATATTGTTCCAACTCCCTTGTTGCGGAAGTCTTGGTAAAACAAGCATGTTTATATACTGTTCTACTCACAGCTTGGTGCAAGCTGTAAACAGATTTGAAGAATCAGAGATGAAGCTCAGTTAGCACAAAAGGCATAAAAATCATTCCACCACCCATTATTGTGTAAACTCAAAGAAACTGGACAGAACACCCAGACAGGGTCCTCGCGAAGAAGGTGAAATATTCTATTTCAACCTGAATACAGCAAAAAATCTCTTGGATAGGAATGCAGAAAATGTTCGGAGGCTCCACACCTTTTTTTACCACACCCTCAACACTGGCAAAGACTTGAGAGTGGTTGTGTAACTGATCATTAAAAAATGGTTTTGGCTGACTTCAGTGTTTCAGCTGGTGAAATTCCCCTTTGGCAGTCTCTGCACAGTACGAGACCTTTAGAGCCCTTTTACAAAACCCAGGAAGAGCTAAAGGGAGGGGAAGCTAAGGATCTCATTCACAGCTTGTTAGAACTGTTAAATTCTGGCTAGATTCAATGTTTATTAGGCACAACTCAGCCAATTTTTCTAAAAACCTCTACGTTTCCTTTCAAAATCAAGTTCAGCTGAGTAAAACTGAATTCAAGCCATTAACTGTTTGTTCTTCAATTGCCATACTTGAGGTACAAATCTAAAGAATAAATCTCCATGCAAAATGAGCTGCAGCACAAATAGAAGGTTTTTAATGGAAGTAACAGACTTTCAAGTATTCTTTCCATATTCATACTTGTGGAATCAAAGTAAATTACA